>JALGBA010000419.1:0-33221 GCA_023970755.1 Azemiops feae | reverse complement strand
AACTGATCTACAAACACGATATACTGAGAACTTTGACAATTTTGATAACCAATTATTAATTGCAACACTGGATATGACCGTCTATGCTACTCAGATGATACTGGAAGAAGGAGAAGAGGAACAAGACCAGACTGAACTGATGATAGATATGCCCAACCAAACATCGAGATTTGAATTATTAGGGCAACAACTTAATAATTACAAAGGAGCCAGTTTCTTTGAAAAAATGATAACTGGATGCTCTCCCTTGATTCAAATGACATGTGTAGGAATGAAGGGAGACCTATCTGATGATTTAGAGGCTCTGGTATGGAAGCCTGCTTGGCACAAAAAGAAAGCCAGAGTCAGATTTAAAAATGGGATTTAAAATTCTACTTAATGGGTTAAAGAGATTTTTAGAGATATTGATTGATTTAATATTTAGGACTTAGATTTATAATGGAGATGAAAATTAACTGTTAGATTACAGTTTTGAATTGTAATATGGAAAAGGTTTTGAGACAATGGAAGATATTTTATCAGTAAATGAGGAGCTATTAGGATAAGAAATAAAATATATTTGTGAAATAGAGTAAGAATGTAATTTTTGGAACAATATGTCTATTTTAGATATAACTATTTTGTAATGAAATGAGAATGAGGAAATGGATTTGTGACAATGGAAGATATTGTATCAGTAAATGAGGAGCTATTAGGACAAGAAATAGAATATATTTGGGAAAAGTAAGAATGTAACTTTTGGAACAATATGTCTATTTTAGATATTATAATTATTATGTAATGAAATGAGGGAAATTAGGGTTACCCGAAGTGTAAACAATATGGTTATATAAGGCTAAATTGGAATATGGTAATTGGAATTAAGTAAAACTTAAAAACAGGACTTGGATCTGTATAAGTAAAATCTTATTGATAAATGTATTGATTGATTGAGCTTTATCTAGAAATGTATTAACTTTAATATGTTATAATAATTAAGGGAAATAGAGAGGGAGCCTTTAAGGATTTAACCTGAGGTATATATGTATGACTTTGTTATTGGATTATTGATTACCCCATCACCACGTTGCTTCCTAAGCACTTGGCTGTAAAAATTGAAAAATTAATAAAACTTGTTTAAAAAAAATGAATCAGACTGTAATTATAAGCTGACAGGAAGATTGACCACCTCAACATCCTAGGAGAAATTATTTGAGGTGTTTGTTTGTTCGTTGTGAACAAGCCCAGAAGTGGCTTGTGGTCCGTAAAGACCGTGAAGGGCCTCCCATACAAATAGTCATGAAACTTCTTGATTCCGGCCACTATAGCCAATGCCTCTTTATCTATTTGGGCATAGTTGCGTTCTGCTGAGGACAGGGTCCTGGAATAATAGCCTATAGAAACTTGTGTTCCTTCAGCCGTTAAATGGCTCAACACAGCTCCTACCCCATACGGGGATGCATCACACGTAATGCTGATCGGAAGCTGCTCGTTGAAATGTGTCAGAACCGAGTTTGAGGACAGCAGTGATTTGACCGCTGAAAAACTTCACTCGTGGACGCTCGTCCACTGCCACTGTGCCTTCTTGTCCAAGAGCCGGTGTAACGGCTCTGCCACTGCGGCCTTGTGGGGAAGGAAGGCATGATAAAAGTTGAGCAGGCCTAAAAATGCCTGGAGCTCTCCTTTTGTCTTGGGACTGGGGGCCTGCTGAATTGCTTTGAGCTTGGATTCAGCAGGATGATTGCCTTCGGCATCTATGCGGAAACCGAGGAACTCGGTTGAATCTACCCCAATTTTACATTTTTCCCATTTCAGCTTCAGCCCCGCTTCACGGAAACGCTGAAGGATGGCCTTGAGCTGTTCTGCCAATTTCTCGACTGATTCCCCAGCTATGAGGACATCATCGAAATACGGACACACGCCTGGAATACCCTTGAGCGTGCGCTCCATCACTCCCTGGAAAAGCCCTGGGGCGACACTGACCCCGAATTGTAGGCGCTTCACCTTGAAAGCTCCCCTGTGGGTAACTATAGTCTGAGCCTCCGCCGTGGCATCGTCCACCGGCAGTTGCTGGTAGGCTTGAGCCAAATCTAACTTGGTGAATATGCGACCTCCCTGTAGTGGCGCCAAAATGTGGCTGACTACAGGAACCAGATATGCATGTTGTTGGAGTGCTCTATTGATAGTGCACTTGTAATTGGCGCATATGCGCACCTCTCCGTTGGCCTTAAGTGGCGTAACTATGGGGGTTTCCCACTGACTGCTATCAACCGGCTGCAGGATGCCTTGCTGCACCAGCTTGTCCAGCTCTGCATCGATCTTCTGCTTGAGGGCGAAAGGCACTCTGCGCGGCTTGATCCGTATTGGAGTTATGGCAGGATCAAGCCGAAGAGCTATGGGAGGTCCCTTATATTTCCCTAACTGAGGGCTAAAAACGCCAGCAAACTCCTGGCAAACTGCTGATAGATCCGCTGCTTGTGTGCTGTTTATTCCAGCCACATTGATTCCCAATGCATCGAACCAATCAAGCCTGATGAGGCTTGTGCGGTTGCCCTCAACTACTACGACTTCCAGGGGACCCTCAAAACCCTTGAATTGTACCCTGAGTGTAGCTTCCCCTCTAACTGTTACTCGAGAGTTTTGGAAATCCGTTAACACGAGGTTCGACGGCTTGAGCTTAACTCTTTTGCCGCTGCAACTGCAAATGTGTTTGAAAGTTCCCTGGGAAATTATGGATAATGCTGACCCCGTGTCTAGTTCCATGTTGCATGGAACTCCTTGCAGCTTGACTTTGAGCCGCAGTTTCTCCTTAAGTGGGCGATGGGCACCTGTTCTATGCACGCTCCTTCTACTGGCGCAATAGCCAACCCTGTATTGCCCCGGGGCCCCGGTACCTTTCCGGGGAAACTCTTCTGGTGGGCTATCTCTCCGGCGACCCATACAGACAGCAGCTATGTGGCCTTGTTTGCCACACGCCCGTCACATTGCTGTGTGGAACCTGCATTCCAAGCGTTTGTGTCGGCCTCCGCACCCCGCACCCCGCACATCGAGTGAAGGGAACTGCCTTGTGGCCTTCTTTCTGGTGGCTGTTGTAACCGGTCAACCTCTTGGTCTGATTCGGAGTCTTCGACCCTCTCAGCGTCCTCCTGGTGGACGGCTTCTATGTAGGGAGTGCTCTTGGAGAGCCGTAAGGCCTTGACGGCTCCCCCGGCAGCTTCTTCAGCTGTTATCTCCCTTAGTGCGTCTTGGAACGAAATAGTCTCTTTAGCGAACAATTTCAGTTGGAGTTCCCTGCTTCTCAACCCGCACACTAAGCGGTCTCGCAGTCTCTCTTCGAGGTCTTTGAATTCACAGGGTCAGGCCGCTTGACGTAGGGTGGCTATGAACTTGGCGGCCGACTCGCCCGGTCGTTGGTCTCTTCGTTCGAAGGCGTGTCTCCAGGCGATGACCGATAGTTTTGGCTCAAAGTGTTCTTTGAGCATTCTTTTAAGTTCGGAATAAGCGACGGACTCCAGTGGAGCTGGGGCGACCAAGTTCTCGGCGATTTCAAACATCGCCTGGCCGCACACGCACAGCAGCGTTGCGGCCTTCAAGCCGTCTTCACGAACGTGGTTGACTCTTAGGTAATTCTCAACTCTCGCAATGTAGGAGCTCCACCTCTCTGGATGTGCGACGTCGAACTCTGAGAGTTTTCCTAGCTTGGCCATGGTGAGTTGTTTTCGGTGTTTTCGGCCTCGCAATGCCTTGTGCTGCCAAGGCTTCTGTTAATCTCCCAGGGACGGGTCCTTGGGAGCACTCTTCCTCCAGTGTTTTCGTACTGGATGGAATGGGGGGGGAACGTGGTTCCAGCCAAGGTGTCGTGGCTTGGCCTTACCCCCTTAGTGACTCAGCTCTTCGAGCTTGGCAGCACATCCCACCTTCGTCACCACTGTTGTGTTTGGAATTTGGTGAGGCATTGACGAGGCAGCAGGTGAAATAACTAACTCTATTCAAGATTAAACAGAAGCCTGGTTAACTACTGCTCCACCTCTATTTATACATTCAGCAATAGACGGCAGCCAATAGGATTCAAGTATCCTTCCCGCTTAAACATATTATAATGAGTCTGCAGACAGCAAGTCTGGCACTTAACTGACACAGTCTAAACATATTATAATGAGTCTGCAGACAGCAAGTCTGGCACTTAACTGACAGTCTTATGACCGTTTTTTCAACAATTCCAAGTAATTCACTTCAATACATTACAGTTTCACTTTCATTTTTACTGCTTGCCCTTCCTCCTCACACTTAGAGCCTGGTACAGATGCATTTCTCTTCAATCATAGAGTTTGTAGTGTATATTTGCAAAACAATGGGATAAAGGAATATTCCTGAACTTTGTTTTATGATTTATCTCATGGTTACTGTGAAATTGTGTGAATGCATCTGTAGCGGAGCTGGAGTGAGATTGGGGCTGGCTGAGAGGCTTTGCTGGAGCCCTGCCGATCCAGCAGGGAGATGAGGAGCTCCGGCAGCTGCTGTTGGTCTGGCAGCAGGGCATGGCCCTGGGGAGGGATTCAAAAAAGGAGGAGGAAGTCAACTGGAGGAGGAGGAAAGGAAAAAGAAAGAGACAGAAGGTGGCGATTTTTGGAGGTTGGGCAGAGCAAGCCGGGACAAAGAGAGAGAGAGAGAGAGAGAGAGAGAGAGAGTAAGAAAGTGGAGTTTCCTGTGTCCTTTTTCCTTTTGCTTTGTTGTCAGCAAGCCGGGTGGAGAAGGAGATAGAGAGAGAGAAGCTGATTGGAGTTTGTCCGTTCAGAGCAAGCTGGGTGAAGAGAGAGAGGGTGAGTGAGAAAGTTGAGTTTTCTGTATCCTTTTTTCCTTTTGCTTTGTTGTGAGCAAGCTGGGCAGAGAGAGTGAGATAGAGAGAGAGTAGCTTACTGCAGTTTGTCCGTCCAGAGCAAGCCAGGCAAAAAGGGGATAGAGAAGGGGAGGGTTTATTTCTTTTCCTTCGTTGGAGCAAGTTAACCAGAGGGAGGGCAAGGGAAGAGTTTGACTGGGTTGAATGTATTTCTTTTTAGTGGGGAAAGGTTAGAGAGAGGGGGGGGGAAATAGAGAGGCTCCTGTAGGATCAGCTGGAGGAGGCAAAAAGGGGACAGAGAAGGGAGGATTACGTGGAGTGAGGGCAGAGAGAGAGGAGGAGAGTGGAGAAGGGAGGTCCCTGCGAGCTCCAGAGAGAGATTGACTACCATTGTCCACACAAGCTGCTGTGACCAGGGGCTGACTATCATCGTCTTATGCAAGCTGATGTCACCAGAGACTGAGCACCATCGTTTTACACAAGCTGCTGTTACTAGGGACTGACTACCATCGTCTTATGCAAGTTGCTGTCACCAGAGACTGATCACCATTGTCCCACGCAAGCTGCTGTTACCAGGGACTGGCTACCATCATAGTATGCAAGTTGCTGTCATCAGGGACTGACTACTATCGTCCCCTGTAAGCTCTTACTGCCTGAGACCGACCATCATTATTCCACGTGAGTTACCGCCGAGAGAGATTGACCATCACTGCCCCATGTGCGTGGCTGCTGATCGTGACTGAGCATCGCTGCACTACGTGCCCCTGTCAAGCAGAGGTGCCAAAGTGAGAGACCCTTTGGGCCGGCAGCCAGGCCAAGAGGAGGCCAGGAGGGCCCGGACTTCAGCGGTCCCTACGGGGGTGGCGCTACACATCAATGCAGTGCATGTTATCTCAGCTTGCAGAGCTTGGATTCATTGAATGAGTTTACCAAAAATGTAAATATTGCAGAATATACAGCCTCATGCTACATAACTAAGCTCCATTTCATGCTGAATAAACTAAATTATTAATGTATCTTAAATAGATTTTTACTCCAAAAGTATTTTATTAAAATAAATTTGATAAAAATAAAAAAATCCAATTTAAATTAAAAAAAATGCGATTTAAATAAAAATATGATTGTTTTTTTAAAAAAAACATCGATTATTATCCACCCTGCCTCACTGCTGTGGTCCACTGTTGCTGGCTTTACATGCAACCAATGGATCCAGGAGTCTCGTTTGGCTACTTTGATGGCTGTCTGGATTGTGAGCAGAACTTGGAAGTGTCCTTTCCAGCTGGGTTGCAGAGGGGAGCTTCTGATGAAGGCTCATATTCACATCCAATCTCCGGACTTGAAGGGGTGTAGGGCTTCTTCCAGCAGCACAGTCTGGGTCAGGGTACTCTTGTCTCCACAGTTGTCAGAGGTGCCTGTGTAGGGAAGAGAGATAGGAAAACAAAACAGCATCCCCCTTTCTAGGCTTAGGGACTGAGAGTCTAGCCCTTTCATTGCATTGGGTGGCCTCCCAAATATTAGTTCATATGGTGAAACCCCTATGTCTTTTCTGGATCTAGCCCTTAGGTGGAATAGGGCAAATGGCAAACCTGGGCCACAATAAATGCATTTCCTGACATAGTTTCCCTAGCAAAGTCTTCAGTTCCCTGTTAGTTCTCTCTACTCCCCTCAATGATCATGGGTGATAAGGTGTGTGCAGGTTCTGAGCAATGCCCAGAACCTTTAAGATGTGTGAGATGATTTGGGAAACAAAATGTTTCCCTTGATCCATGTTCAGTAAGCTAGGTATACAAAACCTAGGCACAATGTCCTTTAAAAGGTGGCAGGTGGTTTCTATGGCTGTGGCATGGCAGCAGGGGAAGGCTTCCACCCAGTGTATGAGCTGGTCCCTGCATACTAGCACATATTGGAAGCCATTACTTCTGTGCAGCTGGATGAAATCTATTTGTAATTTCTCCAAAGTTCTCTGAGCCTATGTTCTTCCTCTGGGGTGTGTGACTTTCCCAGACAAGGTGTTGGTTTTTTTTCATTATTTTCTATATATAATTTTATTTAAATCAAAATATAAAATACAAGTGCAAATAAAGATACAGGTAATCCCCGAGTTACGAGAGTTCACTTAATGCTCGTTCAAAGTTACGTGATGAGCACCCCCTAGTGCTTACGAGCAAGTCCCGAAGTTACGAATATTGCAGCACCACGGCAGTCGTTCGCCCTTACGAGCGACCGCAGTGGCTCTGCAACATTCACCCTGGTTATTCCCTCCCTCCCTACCCCCGCCCCCGGTCTCCCTAGGCACCAGGCCTTCAATACTCACCCTGCGAAGATCAAGATCCTTCGCTTTCTTGGCTGCTCCAGGCCTTTGGTGCGTTTGCAGAGAATGGAGGCCTAAAGTAATGCAAGATCACGCGAGATCAGTGGGGCGAGATCTCACGCTACTGATCTTGCATGATCTCATGGTACTTTAGGCCTCTGTTCTCTGCAACAGAGAATGGAACCGAAGCTGGGGGACGCTTCCACGTGCCTCCGGAGGCTGGATCGGGGCTCCAGAGGCCTTTTCCAGGCCACTGCGGCCCGGATCTAAGGCCAGGGGAGGCTTCCGCAACACCCCCGTGGCCTGATCGGGCCTGGAAAAGGCCTCCAGAGCCCGGATTGGGCCATGCAGAGTGCGCGGAAGTGTTCCCTGGCCTCAAATCTGGGCGGCAGCATCCTGGAAAAGGCCTCCGGAGCCCGGATCGGGCCGCGCGGGGTGCACAGAAGCATTCACCGGCCTCCAATCTGGGCGGCAGCAGCCTGGAAAAGGCCCCCAGAGCCCAGATCGGGCCACGCGGGGTGCGCAAAGCGTTCCCTGGCATCAAATCCTGGAAAAAGCCTCCAGAGCACGGATTGGGTCACGGGGGGGTCACGGAAGCATTCCCTGGCCTCAAATCTGGGCAGCAGCAGCCTGGAAAAGGCCTCCGGAGCCCGGATCGGGCCGCGCGGGGTGCACGGAAGCGTTCACCGGTCTCCAATCCGGGAGGCAGCAGCCTGGAAAAGGCCTCCGGAGCCCGGATCGGGCTGTGGGGGGGTCGCAGAAGCATTCCACGGCCTCAAATCCGGGCGGCAGCAGGAACCACGGCAGAGAGGAGACAGATCTTTTCCAGGTGAGTCCGGTGCGGCAGGAAGGGAGGGGGAAGCATGCGGTATCTTAGTGGGTCGGGGAGGCCTTGGGGGCCTGTTCCAGCACTAGGCCCTCCATGGACTTCCCCACCCTGAGATACCTCATGTTTGCTTAACGAGCCTCGTGCATTTTAACGAGCAAGGGAGTGATCTCGTACCTCGAACGAGATTCACTCTATGAGTTTTCGTGTTACGAGTGGAATGGGCAGGCTCCATTACACTCGTAACTCAAGGACTACCTGTAGTGGGAAAGTAGGGGGAGGGAAGAGGAAGAGAGAAGTGTGGGGTAAAGGGAAAAAAAGAAAAAAACATTAACTTCCACCCAACCAAACAGAGGAAATAGATGAACTTTTTGCTAGTCAGTTAACTAAGGTATGTAGGAAGCACATCACAATAGTAATGGGGGACTTTAATTACCCTGACATCAACTGGGAGACAAACTCTGCACCAAGTGGAAGATCAAACAGATTCCTGACAAACCTAGCAGACAACTTTGTCTCCCAAAAAGTAGAGAAGGGAACTAGGGGATCAGTCATATTGGACCTAATTCTCACTAACAGAGATGAAATGATAGAAGGTGTTGAAGCTACAGGAACCTTGGGGGGGAGTGATCATGCAATATTGGAATTCAACATTATGCAAGCACAAGCAATAGAACACGGTCATGCTAGAGTCTTGGACTTTAAGAGAGCTAATTTCAATAAACCTAGAGAGAGCTTGGGAAGGATTCCATGGATGAGAATCCTCAAGGGGAAAACAACTCAAGAAGCTTGGGAAATTTTGAAAGGTGAGATTTTAAATGCCCAGTCTAGCACAATACCAACGAAGAAGAAAAATAACAGCTCTCAAAAGAAACCAGCATAAAGAACTCTCTGATAAATTAAAAGACAAAAAGGACAAGTATAAAAAGTGGAAAGAGGGGCACATAACTAAGGCAGAATATCAGCAAATAGCCCGAGCCTGCAAAGATGAAGTGAAGAAAGCTAAGGCTCAAAATGAACTAAGGCTTGCAACAAAAGTCAAAAATAACAAAAAAAGCTTCTTTCAACATGTAAAAAACAAGAAAAAAGTTAAGGAAATGATTGGTCCATTAGTGGGAGAAATTGGCAAGAAGGTGACAAGCAACAGGGAGAAAGTAGAACTACTTAACTCATTTTTTTTGAATCAGCAGGATGGAAACCCCTAACCACCTCCCTGAGCCCTATGGTGGAACAGTTACAAGAAAAGTTTGGAGAACTGGATATGCGAGGAGTAGAACAGGCGAAATCCCTGGCCCAGGTGGCTGCATTGTGGGTGGAGGTGCGAGGAACGGAGCACGCAAGATCCCCAGGCAGAGGAGCAGCGCTGAAGATAGCCCCAGGTGCAGCTTCGCCCCCTCCCCCGTCTCAACCAGCAGCGCTGACCTGGGTGTGCCAGGGACTGGCAGGGGGCAGGGGAACAGCGGTGAGTGTACCGGCGGTCGCTGGCAACCTCCCTATCCCTGCAGTGGGGGGAGCTCCAGCCCAAGCCGCCCAACAGGTTGTGGGGGTGCCACCCGGCTACCTGCTGGTTTAAGATGACCGTGAGCCACCCCCCTGAAGCCCACGTTCGACGGGCAACCTGAGAAGCTCACCTACTTCCTGAACCAGGTGTGGATTTACCTGGACCAGTATGGAGCAGCATTCCCAGATGAAGTGGCCTGTGTGAATGCAAACCTGGAAGGGGGTGCTGATGAATGGATGGTGGCGCTCCACAATGAGGGGGCTCTGGAGTTGGGGAACATCGATGCTTTCCTGGAAGGGCTCCGGGCAAGGTTCGGGGACCCCACCTAAGCCCGCTGGGCAGAATCCGATATCTGCTCCATAAGACAAGGGAACCAATCTGTGGCTGAGTATATTAGGGAGTTTTGGAGTATAGCCAGGAGACTGAGGGGGTGGCCAGAACGTCTGCTGGTCTACCAATTTTGAGATGGGCTAAGCAGAAAGGTGTACCAGAACTGCCTACCCAAGGGGATCCCCGACAATCTCCAAGCTTGGTACCAACTGGCCACCACAGTGGAGCTGGATCTGATGGAGTATCAGCGACATGCAGCACCTGAGAGCCGCCCTTGCTGGAGCCAGGAGAAGCACTCGCCTGCACGAAGAGGGGGAGGGGCCCCTCCGACCGCCAGAGAGGGTCCACGTCACCCTGCCAGAGCCTGCTTCCAATGTGGGAAAGAAGGCCACCGAGTGACCAATTGCCTGGCCCCCCAACCCGTGTTGATGCCCAGGACCCCAAGCCAACCCAAACCAAAGAAGACTCCGAAGAAGACGAAGGAGAAAACACAAGCAGCACAACAGATCATGGAGGTCTCCCCCCCATCAAGCAAAGGGGAGGGAACTCCAACCCCCGGCAAGCTTGGACCAGTCTTCTATGAGAGTGACAGCAAGGGGGAAGATGATCCGATGGTAAGTGGCGCCATCACCCTGCTGACTGCCCAGGTGGAGGTAGTAGTCCCCCAGTCAAGAGCAATGGAGGCCTTCACGGCCCTACTAGACTCAGGGTGCACTTGTTGCTTAATCAGCCTGAAAATGGTGGATTTGTTGGGACTAAGGTTTAAGAGACTGAAGCAACCCATGAAGTTTGAGCAGGTAGACGGCTCGCTCACGGGTGTGTGTGTGTGTGTGTGTGCCTGCAACCTGCCTGCCTGAGCCAGTGAGCCTAAAAATGGGGAGCCACGAAGAGACTATCCAGTTTATTGTAGCCCCAAAGATGGCAGAGGCAATGATATTGGGGTTGTCGTGGCTGAAAAAATGGAATCCATTAATTGACTGGCAAAGCAACAAGTGGCATCTGAGGATTAGAGATGAGAAAGGACTGGGGCATCGTCTCAGCGGCGCGGGGGAAGGTGAACGGTTTCTGTTCCCAGAACCCGATTATTTCATGTTTTGGGGACCTTTCAGGGCGCAAAGAGCCTGGAGGGCTTAGCGGACTAGAGGGGAAATCCAGAGTGCAGCGTAGTGAAAGGCAATCACTTGCTGCAAAGAAGGACACCCCTGTCAAACCAACGTGAAAGTGTCTGCCATCGCGCTATGGTGGACCCAAGGCTGCGATGATCCAGAGAGCACAGGGAAGAGAAGATTTTTATAGCAGATTGTGACATTTGAAGTGGCGGATTATCCTGAAAACCGCAAGGCTGATGACCGCTTGGAAAAGTGAGTCCTGATTGTTTGGCTAAAAGGGATCTCCAGCTGGGGGAGCGGGCGGCAACTTGGCGGGAGGAGCAGTGATTCAGCAGAATATGTTTAACCGCTAAAGTGGCGAAGAGGAGGAAGGACAAAAGTGTTCGAGCTAGTGGTGTGGTGGTGAGACGGGCGGACATTTTGGTTAGAATCTGAAGGAAAGGAGAAAGCGAAGAAGGAGAGGGATCGGGTATGCAAGAGCGACAGGAAAAGAAAAGAAAGGAGAAGAAGAGAAGTGGTGAGAGCAGACGACGGCACGCCATGATGGCAAGAGAGGTCTGAGTGGACGAGCACCCCAACCAGAAAGTGGAGGGAGAACCCACCACTTCAATAGAACTTTTGAACTGAGTGACCAGAAGAATTCGAGACTGAATAAAAGTGGAGAAAGACAATAATAACTTAACAGACTATAGAAAATATATAATAAATATAATCGAGGCACTAAAAACTTAAGAGGAGTAAAAAGAGTTATAACCGGGTTATAACCGGGAGAAGATTTGAGGATTTACACTCCTTTAGAAGTAAATGCCTGGCTTCCGGTTCCGGATCGCGACACCAGCAGTCGTACGGAGAGATCTCTCTCTCCCACCGGCTGCTTTCCCTCCGCCGGTAGACCCTTAATCGGGTCGAAAGTCGCCCCGTAGAGGCGACTACCGTTAGAGGAGGCTCCTGCTCGACTGGGGAAGAGCGGCGGCTCTCCCCAGTTCGAGCTATCTCCTTAGGGCCGCCGGAGGAAAAGATCGCCCAATAAAATGGACGATCACTTCGTCGCACCAGCTGAAAGCCAGAAGAACATCTAAGCGAAAGAACCCCCGTGGAGAATCCGGGTGAGACCTTTCCTACCCCCTTTTTTTTTCCCTAACTACTTTCCTGTTAAAAGCTTTCTTTGAACTATTTCCCTGTCGTGAGGAAGCAGCGTTTGGGCAATGGGGAAAAACAGCGTTGGAAAAAAAAATATATAAATAAAAACCAGTCAATTTTGATGGACTATTTAAATTTTGGAATACTGAGGGGACCTGAAAACATTTTATTCTTGACTATTATTGTTACAACTACGCATTTATTATTTTGAACCCTTTCTTCATCTTTTTCAACACGAAAAATAAAAAATCTATTATTTGGAAAGGAAAAAAAAAAAAGATTTTTTGGTTTGCTGAGGACATCTTGTGTCGAAAAGTGGTACTGCAATTATATTTCTTTATGGCTGGGAATGGCTATGACCCTGAAAGGGTGATAACTACAAGATAACGGATGCAGCTGGCCTATTGAAAATTGAAGGTGAATGCTTGCTTGATTCTTATGAAGTAGAGCCTTCTTTAAAGATTAAAGATTAAAAAGCCTTATTACTATCGATATGGAACTTAATACACAACTGGACTATGAACTTATATTGGAAACAATTTTAGAAGCTGCAGAGGATGTGAGCTCCTATTTTCAATCCCTTTTCCCTACACTGAGAGAAACCGTGGAAACCACAAAACAAACTAATTTTATTCAACTTCCAACACAACCTATCGAGAAGTCTGATGACTATACAACAACTTCAACAGAGATGTCTGAAGCATCAATACCAACAGAGACTGACACTCAGATACAACTTATTGAAAATCGAGAAAAGGTGGATAAACAATTGGCAAATATAACATGGAATAAAACAGCTTTTACCATCCAAAGGCTATTAGAAGAAAGGAAAGAGAACTTTGACCAATTTGAAGCGTTAAAGAATATGGACCTTTTAATATTGTGGTTTGATTATGTAGGAACCTTACTATGGAAACCACTATGGCATAGAAAGAAGCCCAGAGTTAGATTTAAAAATGTATTTTAAAGTCTTATTTAATGGGATTAAAAAGGCTTTGATTTCTTGACTGACTTAACAACTAATGGAACACGTGAAATTTTTAAGAGGATACCCTTTGTAATATTACTCTGTTTTAGATATGATATGTATTGGAGAAGTAAACTTTATCTACTGGTTTAAAAAGATTTTTATAGATATAGAGGCATTGATAGAATATATATTTAAATTAGATAGAAATTTATTTGTTGGCCTGATATTTTTATTTTAAGAGAATTATTTGGAAATAAAAGGAGAATAAGAGGGATGGGTGATAAGAGAAAAAAATGGTATCAATGAAGAAGATATGGGAATGTTGTTGCGAGAACAATATACCAGATATAATTATGTAAAAAAAAAAAAAGGGCACCCGAAGTGTTAATAATATGTCTATTTAAGGCTAATTGAAATATAGTAATTGTAAGTTAGTAAAGCTTAAAAACAGGATTTGGATTTTTAGAATTGAAATGTAACTGATATTTGATAGGATCGTTTGAAACTTATATAGAATTTATTAATTTGAATAAGTAAGATTAAATGAGGGAATTAGAGAGGGAAGTTTAAAAGATTTGATTTGAGTTATATATTTGTGATTGTCCTTCTTTTTTTGGATGTTTAATATACCCACCTCCATGGTGGTTCCTAAGCACCTTAATGTAATCCCTGTACCCCTATAAAATCTAATAAAATATATTTAAAAAAAAAAAAAAGAAGTAAATGCCTGAACTTTGCATTTAAGGCATACTTATTATTCTCTATTGATTAATTCTAAAGTAACTAAGAAGATTCAAAGGACTAAATATACCTATATATTTTAGATATAAATATTAGGGGTACTGTAAGTATTTATGAATCAGTAACATTTATAAAATACGCATTTTATAAAGAGCTAAGGTATTTATATATTTATATCTGTATCTAGCCACCTATAAATTTGGATATATCTACGTGTTTATAATTTAGCATTTAAAACTAACTATATAGATACTCTGAATTGCTTATATACTGATAACTGTAACTATATTTTTGTACAAATTGATAATTATAATTAGAATCAAATTTAGATATATACTAATTAATTGATTATTAATATTAATATTTATACTTCTATAGATCTGCTTATCGACTTAATTTAAAGTTCTTGTTGGGATATCCTGATTAATTTACATAGACTATTGATATTGATATTTAAGCTGAATAATCTGCTAAGGTTGTTTAAAGTTATAATAATAATAATAATAATAAAGTTGGAAGGGACCTTGGAGGTCATCGAGTCCAACCCCCTGCTCAGGCAGGAAACCCTATACCATTTCAGACAAATGGCTGTCCAGTCTCTTCTTAAAAACTTCCAGTGTTGGAGCATTCACCGTTTCTGGAGGCAGGTTGTTCCACTGGTTAATTGTTCTAACTGTCAGGAAGTTTCTCCTCAGTTCCAGGTTGCTTCTGTCCTTGACTAGTTTCCATCCATTACTTCTTGTCCTGCCCTCAGGCGCCTTGGAGAATAGCTTGACTCCCTCTTCTTTGGCAGCCCCTGAGATATTGGAATACTGCTATCATGTCACCCCTATCCTCTTTTCATTAAACTAGACATACCCATTCCAGCAAACCGTTCCTTATATGCTTTAGCCTCCAGTCCCCTAATCATCTTTGTTGCTCTTCTCTGCTTTTTCTAGAGTCTCACATCTTTTTTACATCGTGGTGACCAAAACTGGATGCAGTATTCCAAGTGTGGCCTTACCAAGGCATTGTAAAGTGGTATTAATACTTCACGTGATCTTGATTCTATCCCTCTGTTAATGCAGCCTAGCACTGTGTTGGCTTTTTGGCAGCTGCAGCACACTGTTGGCTCATATTTAAGTGATTGTCCACTAGGACTCCGAGATCCCTCTCACAGTTACTACTATTGAGCAAGGTACCCCCTATACTATACCTGTACATTTGGTTTTTTCTTGCCTAAATGTAGAACCTTACTTTTTTCACCATTGAATTTCATTTTGTAGATAGCGCCCAATGTTTCAAGTCTGTCCAGGTCCTCCTGTATCTTAAGCCTGTCTTCTGGAGTGTTGGCTATTCCTGCCAGCTTGGTGTCATCTGCAATTTGATGATTCCCCATCTATCCCCTCGTCCAAATCGTTGATGAAGATGTTGAAGAGCACTGGCCCCAGAACAGAGCCCTGGGGCACCCCACTGCACACTTCCCTCCATGTAGATGCGGTTCCATTGAGGACCACACGCTGAGTACGGCCGGTCAGCCAGCTACGAATCCATCTGGTGGTGATGCTGTCTACCCACATTTTTCTATCTATCAAGTAGTAGGTTGTGATCTACTTTATCAAATGCCTTACTGAAGTCCAAGTAAATTATATCCACAGCATTCCTCTGATCCACTAATTTTGTCACTTGGTCAAAGAATGCAATAAGTTTGTCTGGCATGATCTGTTTTTGACAAACCCATGTTGGCTTTTAGTAATGATTTTGTTTGCCTCTAGGTGTTCGCTGATTCGTTGTTTGATTATCTTTTCCAGAATCTTCCAAGGTATTGAGTCAGGCTGATAGGTCTGTAATTTCCTGGGTCCATTTTTTTCCCTTTTTTGAAGATGGGAACTACATCATCTCTTTTCCAGTCCTCCGGTAATTCCCCAGTGCTCCAGGATCTTTGAAAAAATATAGTTCAATGGTTCTGAGATCACATCTGCCAGTTCCTTGAGAACCTGGGGTGTAATCCATCTGGTCCTGGTGATTTGAACTCGTCTAGGCTGGACAGGTGCTCACTTACCGTTTTCTTGCCTATCTTAACTTGCATTTCTATTCTGTTTTTTATGGCACTATTTTTGGTAGGTTGGTCTGTTTTTTCCCTTTTGTAAAGACAGATGCAAAAAATGAGTTAAATAGTTCTGCTTTCTCCCTGTTGCTTGTCACCTTTTTGCCACTTTCACCCACTAGTGGACCAATCATTTCCTTCACTTTTTTCTTGTTTTTTACATGTTGAAAGAAGCTTTTTTTGTTATTTTTGACTTTGGTCGCAAGCCTTAGTTCATTATGAGCCTTAGCTTTCCTCACTTCATCTTTGCAGGCTCGGGCTATTTGCTGATATTCTGTCTTAGTTATGTGCCCCTCTTTCCACTTTCTATATTTGTCCCTTTTATCTTTCAATTTATCAGAGAGTTCTTTATGCAGCCATGCTGGTTTCTTTTGAGAGCTGTAATTTTTCCTCTTTGTTGCTTTTGTGCTAGACTGGGCTTTTATTATCTCACTTTTCAAAATTTCCCAAGCTTCTTCCCAAGTTGATTAAGAATAGAGATAGCTAGGATTAGCGGAATTGATTATCATTTAATACTTAATACTACAAGGAGGGTTAAAAGAGGGGAAAAAACAAAAACAATAACAACAACAACAAAGATAGATAGTAAACGGTTGATGACAGTGTGGAAAAATATTTATAGAATACTGGGAGAGCAAAGTAGGGTATTGAAAGAGATTACCAGTATTACAACAACGACCTTAAAGGCAGGGGAAAAAACTGCACCAAATCCAACGATAACAACGGCTACCCCATTAAACCAACGGTCTACAGAGGGGTCACAAAAGACGGAAAAAACTAATACGACCCCAAACATGCAAACAATGCAAGCCACTTTGATACTGATCCAGGAAACAATGGTAAAAATGCAAGAAACAATGTTTAGCAACCATGGAGGAATGAAATTCGACATTCAGAAATTGGATAATAAAATGAACTCAATCCAGGAAGCAATTCAGAAGAATGAAAAAAATAAATAAATAATAGAAGACAAAACAGAACAAAGTGAGAAAAAATTAGATCTGGTAGATCAGAAAATGATGGCAATAAACAAGGACCTCGAAGATTCAATAATTCAATTAGAAATGGACCGGGCATCATTTTTCTTAAGATTCCAAAATGTGACAGAGGCGAAGGATGAAGATTTAGGACAGATAATGGCAGGTATTATAGCAGAATCTCTCCAAAGGGACAAACAAGAAATTATGAATGAATTGGATGAAGTATATCGAATCCAAACGAATTATGCTAGATGCCATAAATTGCCCAAGGAGGTACATATTAGATTTGCCCAAAAGAAAATCTGGGATATAGTGTACAATATCACCCGAGAAGAACCAATGACTTATAAGGAGAAGGAAATTATTACATTGAAGCAAATTCCTAGAAGGGTTCGAGAACAACGTAAGGACTATCGTTTCCTGGCCGCACAATTGAATAAACGAAATATCTTGTTTAGGTGGATACTCCCGGAGGGAATGCTTATTTCATGGCAAGGCAAGAAGGTTAAAATCGACAGCTTAGTGATGGCACAGGAATTCTTTGACCAGTTGATGGGAAATGAAGAGGATCAGAGTAGTAGGGAGGAGATGGAGACCATAAGCCAAGAAGAAGACCAAGCTAAAGGAGGAGCCCGGGAAGAGAGAAGCAAAGAAGAAAAAGAAATCCAAGAAATAAGAGGTATTAAAACAAGATCCCAAATAGTTACAAGGGCAAACAGAGACTAATATCTGGTAGACAGACAACGGAATGGAAGATTTGAAATTAATATCAATAAACGTTAATGGACTAAACGCAGTGGTAAAAAGGAGACAAATATTAACAAAGCTAAGTAAACAAAAGACAGACATAGTATGCCTCCAGGAGGTACACATCCGAAAACAAGATGAAAAATATTTAGAGTACAAAAAGTTAGGGACACTTTATACAGCACTGGCAGAGAAGAAGAAGAAAGGGGTGGTGGTATATATTAAGGAAGGGATAAAGGCTAATCAAATTTATGCAGACCCAAAAGGAAGAACCCTAATGATGGAAATAAAACGAGGGCATACTCAAATCTTGTTGGTAGTTATCTATGCGCCTAATAAAAACCAGGGGGAGTATTATAAGAAATTGCATGAAAAGATAATTGCAACAGGTCATAGGAATATATGCATTGTAGGTGATTATAACGGGATAGTTGATATCCAAAAAGATTACGTTAGCGATAAAACTAACAAGAATAAAAGAAATATATTACCAAAAACATTTTTTAGAATGATAGATGAATTAAATTTGATAGATATGTGGAGAACCCTACATCCAAAAGAAAATAAATATACATTTTACTCCAACCCCCATGCACCTTGGTCTAGAATTGATATGCTGTGGATGAATAAGGAATTAGCTATAGAAATAGAAAAGATTGAGTTCTCCCCAAATACGTGGGCAGATCATAATCCCCTTGAGATAAAATGGAGAGGCCAAAGGAAAAAAATCAAAATATGGACACTAAACCCCCAAATATTAAAGGAAAAGGAATATATTGAAAGGATAACGAAGGAATTGACATTATTCTTTAAAGAAAATAAAAAACAACACACTTCATTAACAAACTTATGGGATACTATGAAAGCTTATATAAGGGGGATAACAGTAGCTTATATGGCAAAGAAAAATAAGGAAAAATGGAAGCAGCATAATATTCTAAAGGAAGAAATTGGAAAATTGGAGAATCAACTCCAAACAAAACCAGGAGATGAATTAGTTAAAGAAACTTTGATGCTTGATAGACATAAATTAAACATACTAGAGCAAGCGGAGATTGCAAGAAATTTAAAATTTTCTAAACAATTCTTTTTTGAACATGCTAATAAGACTGGAAGATGGCTGGCTTACAAACTGAAGAAGGAAAAAGAAGGACGGATTATCCAACAATTATATGATGAGATGGGGACCTTACAAAATAATGAAGAAGAGAAAAAGAAAATTGTACAAAATTATTATGTGAACCTTTATAAACAAAAAGAAATAGCAACGGATAAAATTGATAATTATTTGTTGGAAGAAGGGATCATACCACTAGAGGAGGGGAAAAGGGCAATGCTAAATAGAGAAATAACGCCAGAAGAATTGAGAGGGGCAATTTTAAGACTTAAGAACAACAAGACACCAGGACCGGACGGCCTCCCAGGGGAAATTTACAAAAAAATGAGTGAGATTATGGAACCAATATTGTTGGAAATATGTAATGAAGCACTACACGAAGCGAAAATACCGGAATCGTGGAGGGAGGCATACATCACCTTAATCTCGAAAGAAGGTACAGATAAAAATCAAGTCAGTAACTACAGACCAATATCCCTCTTAAATGCAGACTACAAAATATTTATGAATATAATAGCAGACAGGCTGAAAAGAGTATTGAATGAGATAATACACCCGGATCAAAATGGCTTCCTTCCAAATAGACAAATAAGAGATAACACAAGAATAATAGTAGATATACTGGAATATTATGAAGCCCACCCAGAGAAACAAGCGGCCCTTGTTTTTCTGGATGCTCAAAAGGCTTTTGATAATCTAAATTGGCAATTCATGATTAGGCAAATTAGACACAAGTAAATTCGAAAATATGATAGCGGCAATATATAAGATGCAGAAGGCTAGGGTAATGGGTAAATGGGGACACCACCAACACATTTCAAATAACCAAGGGGGTACCCCAGGGATGCCCACTGTCGCCACTTCTCTTTATTCTAACATTAGAAATACTACTAAATAGAATCAGAGCAAACCGAGAAATAAAGGGAACAAGAATTAAAAGAGAAGAGTACAAAACACAGGCCTTCGCGGACGATATGGTATTTATCATTGAAGAACCTTTGGAATCCGGTCCCATTCTAATACGAGAAATAGAAAAATATGGGGAAATATCTGGACTTAAAATTAACAAAAGGAAAACCAAAATGATAGTTAAAAACTTAACAACAAATCAGAAAAAAGAATTAGAAAAGGAAATGGATTTACAAACTGTTAAAAAAATTAAATACTTAGGGATATGGCTGACTGCGAGATGTTCGTCCCTAAAGGAGGATAACTATATGGTATTAGTCCAACAAATAAAGAAGGATTTGGAAAAATGGGGGAGGCTACAACTATCGCTTTTAGGTAGGATCGCGACTATTAAGATGAATATTCTACCCAAATTATTATACTTATTTCAGACAATCCCCATATCATTAGACAAGAAGTTTTTTGGAGAACTCAATAAAATTACTACAAAATTTGTTTGGTTAGGAAAGAAGGCGAGGATAAAATTACTCTCTCTCCAAGACAGCAGAAGTAGGGGTGGCTTTGGACTCCCGGCGTGGGAATTCTATCACAAGGCAGCAACTCTGGTCTGGATAAGAGATTGGGTTAACCTAAATAACAGAAGAATCTTAATACTGGAAGGGCACGATTTACAAAAGGGGTGGCATGCCTTCATGTGGGATAAAGGGAACAGGACACACTCATATTTCTATAGACATAAAATAAGAGATGCATTGTTACGAACCTGGGATGATATAAGGAAAAAACATTATATGAAAATTCCTGGTTGGCTATCCACCATGGAGGCAATGATCCACCCCAATACATTAGATATAAGCAAAATGCCCAGATACTCAGAAATTTTAGATAAACAGGGAAAGCTTAAAAATAATCAGTTACTAAAAGAACAGGGAATATCTATCGATTGGTGGCCATATTTACAACTGCAGTCTAGATACAAGAAAGACGTGGAAGAGTATGGAATTGACACGGAACCAAAACAACTAGACAAACTATTGATAGGCCCCGAAGGAAAATTAATATCCAAAATATACAATTATTTATTAGAATTTGATAGAGTAGAGGAGGTGGTGAAAGATCCGATGATTGCATGGGCAAAAAACATAGGGCACAATATAGAATTAGAAGATTGAGAAAGAATTTGGAACAAAAATTACACCATAACAAAATCCGCTGCATATAAGGAAAATCAGTATAAAATGCTATACCGTTGGCACCTAGCCCCAGCAAGGCTGGCGAAAATGTATCTGAATCAAAGCCCAAAATGTTGGAAATGTAACCATCGTCAAGGTACCTTCTTTCATGCTTGGTGGCTGTGTCCTGAAGCGAAAAAGTATTGGACTAAGATACAAGGGTGGCTACAAGAGCTAACAAAATGCCAAATAGAACTAAACCCGGAAACATTTCTCCTGGGAATACTTAAAAAGAAATTTGACAGGAAAATAAGATATTTGATTCTACACATATTAACTGCGGCAAGAATTGCGTTCGCACAATACTGGAAGGAACCCAATATATCACCAGAGGGATTGATCATTCAGAAGATATATGAATGTGCCGAAATGGATAAACTCACTCTAGAACTAAAAGAAAAAGACGATTCGGAATTTTACGCGGTTTGGGAAAAATGGTATACTTGGATAGATAATAGAAACAAAAATTGGAAATATACATAAGGCTATTGTGGGTTAGATATTGAATGTATATAGTGTATATATTGTATAGAATGTTGATCCGAAGTATATAAAAATGACACAGTCTGCTGAATATGTATTAGAGTTGTATAAAGGAAAATGGTAATAAAAATTATTTAAAAAAAAAAAAAGAGAGAGAAAGGACTGGGGCTGGAGAAGCCACCGAAGGTTAGGCGAGCGCGATCGGCTGTGAAAGTGAAAGCAGAGACAATCAACATGTTAGCTGAGAGCAGCCCAGTAGAGCGAAGTATTCCAAAGGAGTACCGAGACCTGGCGGAGGTCTTTAGCAAGTGGGAGTCGGATGTGCTCCCTCCTCACCGCCCCACAGACTGTGCTATTGAGTTGCTACTGGGGGCAAAACTCCCTAAGCCAAAGATGTACTCCATGACCCCAGGGGAGATAGAGGAACTCTGAGCCTTTGTGGACAAGAACTTAGCCAGGGGCTTCATCCAGCAATCTAAATCCAAGGTGGCTGCACCACTGCTCTTTAAGAAGAAAAAAGATGGATCGCTGAGATTATGCGTGGATTTTAGGGGGATTAATGGTGTGTGCGTGGAAAATATGTACCCCCTCCCCCTCATGAAAGACATGCTGGGGCACCTGTCCAAGGGGAAGGTGTTCACCAAGTTGGATTTAAGAGAGGCATATTATCGTGTGAGGATCAATAAGGGAGATGAATGGAAGACTGCTTTTAACTGCCGCTCGGGATGCTACCAGTTCAGGGTGATGCCTTTTGGAGTGCAGGGGGCGCCAGCAGTGTTCACGCAGCTAATTAATGAGGTGCTGCATGATCATCTATACAAAGGGGTGCTGGTCTACCTCGATGACATTCTCATTTATTCAATGGAAGAACGCGTGAAATTAGTGAGGGAGGTGCTGCAGAACCTACTGAGAGCCAAACTCTATGCTAAACTACCCAAGTGCGACTTCCACAAGAAAAGCTTGGACTATTTAGGATATCACATATCAAGCAAGGGGGTGGAAATGGACCCTGGGAAAGTGAAAGCCATATTAGAGTGGGAAGCCCCCCCGAACCCAGAGGCAGCTACAGAGCTTTCTGGGGTTTGCCAACTTCTACCAACAGTTCATCCCCTCCTTTGCACAGATAGCCTTGCCTATTACTGAGCTGTTAAAAACGGGAGGGGGAGGGCTGAAGCCTAAGGCAAGCCAGCCGCTCAACTGGACTATGGACTGTCAAGCAGCTTTTGAAAAACTCAAGCGGCTTTTCGCAGCTGAGTCAACCCTTAAGCACCCGGACCCAACAGCGCCCTTCGTGATTCAAGCACACACTAGCAATGTAGCCGTGGGGGCGGTCCTGCTCCAAAAGAATTGAGAAGGGAAGCTCCAGCCATGTGCTTACACCTCTCGCAAGTTAAATGACACCTAGAGGCGCTGGGCGGTGTGGGAAAGAGGCTTATGCGGTCCGTTGGGTGTTGCTTACCTGGAGGCAGTTCTTGGAGGGTAGTAAAATCCCTTTCGAGGTGTGGATGGATCACAAGAATTTGTAAGTCCTGAAGACCCCAAGGAAACTGTCCCCCAAGCAGGTCCGATGGGCTCAATACTTCAATTGATTTAACTTTACTCTTTGGTACCTGCCAGGGGTAAATAAAATTTTGGCAGATGCACTATCACGCTTACCACAATACAAAAGCTCCAGGGAGGAATTAGTTAACTCGATCATTCCCTCTGGGCAGCTAGCAGCGCAAGGCTCTACGAGGCCAGTTTTGACATCTCCCCCTCAGCCAGCTGATAATGAGGTCACCCAAAAGCTGAGAGAAGCCCTGGAGGGAGATGAATGGTTTAGGAACCATAAAGGGGACATGATGATGAAAGAGGGTCTGGCTCGGAAGGGTTTCAAACTGTATGTGCCACTCAACCTAAGAACCAAAATTTTGCAAAGGTGTCATGACGGGAAGCCAGCAGGCCATTTTGGTTTTGTGAAGACCCTCCATTTAGCCAGGAGGCAATTTTGCTGGTCCAAGATGAACAAGGACATAGAGAACTATGCTGCTGGGTGCCCGACCTGCGCTTCTATGAAAATACTTGTTGCAGCCGGTGGCTAACCCCCACAGCCCGTGCGAGGAGATAGCCATGGACTTCATTGGGGAACTGCCTGAGAGTTCCGGGAATACTGTAATCTAGACTGTGATTGACCTGTTTTTGAAGCAAGTGCATTTTGTGGCGTGCCTGAAGATCCCATCAGCTCAGACCTTAGCCAAGTTGTGCAGCACATATATAGGCTGCATAGAGTCCCAAGGCGCATCATCTCTTTTTTTTTTTTTTTAATATATTTTATTGGATTTTTATGGGGGTGGAAAGGTTACATCAAGGTGCTTAGGAAGCACCGTGGAGATGGGTATATCAAACATCCAAAAAAAAAAAAAATCACAAATATATAGCTCAAATTGATTCATTGAAAATTCCCTCTCTAATTCCCTCATATAGTATTGCATATTCAAATTAATACATTTCTAAATAAACTTCAAACAATCCTATCAAACATCAATCACATTTCAATTATGAAAATCCAAGTCCTGTTTTTAGGCTTTACTAATTTACAGTTACCATATTCCAATTAGCCTTAAATAGACATATTATTATCACTTCGGGTGTCCTTCATTTCCCTTTTTAACATAATAATTATATCTAAAATGAGTATATTATTCCCACAATAACATTCTTATATTTTCTTCATTAATACCATTTCTTCTCTTGTCACCAATCCCTCTTATCCTTCTTCTATTACAAAATAATTATCTTATTTAAAATAAAAATATCAGTCCAATAGATACATTTCTATCTAATTTAAATATATATTCTATCAATTCATCTATGTCTATAAAAAGTCTTTTTAACCCAGTAGATAAAGTTTACCTCTCCAAGTAATTATCATATCTAAAACAAAATATTATTACAAAGGATATCCTCTTACAGAATTCACGTACTCCATTAGTTATTAAATCAGTCAAAATCTCAAAAGCCTTTTTAAAACCATTAAATGAAATTTTAAAACACATTTTTAAATCTAACTCTAGGTTTATTTCTGTGCCATACCAGTTTCCATAATAAAATTCCTGCATCATCAAACCACAATATTAAAAAGTCAGTATTCCTCAACGCTTCAGATTGGTCAAAGTTCTCTTCCCTTTCTTCTAGTAGCCTTTGGATGGTGGAAGCCGTTTTATTCCATGTTGTAGTTACTAGTTGTTTATCCACATTATCACAATTTTCAATAACTTGTATCTGAGTGTCAGTCTCTATTGATGTTAATGCTTCAGGCATCTCAGTTAAAGTTATTCTTTGATCATCAAGCTTCTCCATAGATTGCATTTGGGATTGTATAAAGTTGATTTGTTCCTTAGTTTCCACAATTTCTCCCGGTGTAGTTTCATAGTTGAGTTGTAGATATGGTTCCTCTTTAGGTTGTATATATTGCTCACTAATTTCTTTAGCGCCACTCTGCTCCTTCTCCACTGTTCTTCGACCTATAACTTGATCCGTCAAAATTTAGAAGTAAGAGTGCATCTCCTCCGTGGCTTCCAAGATTTTTTCTCCTCCGTGGCTTCCAAGATTTTTTCCAGTATAAGCTCATAATCCAGCTGTGTGTTAAGTATCTGTGTGTTAAGCTGGTCTAATGAAAAAATGTACAAAAGAGATGGTTTGCATCCATCAAAGAAAGGGACTGAGTTACTCAGCTATAAATTCACAGATTTTCTGGAGGAATATTTAAACTAAACAGCGGGGACAGTGAGTTAATTGATACAGAACATCCCTGTCCCCGGCAATCTAACAATTATAGGGTTATCAGTGCATGTAACATAGATGTGTGTGTGGACAAGAATATCAACCTTGCTGTCAAGCAAAATCAAGCTTCTAATAGCAAGTGCCACACAAAGTGCACTAACCAAATAGGTGGTAAGACAATAGGGGAACTCAGGCACCACACAGGTTACGTAGAAAGTAAACACAGGGTCAGTCATAAAGGACTCAAATGTCTATATACCAATGCACAGAGTATGAACAGCAAACAGGGTGAATTAGAAATTCAGGCTAATGAGGGCAGATATGATATTGTTGCCATTACGGAAACATGGTGGGATGAAACCCACAAATGGAACACAAGGCTAGAGGGATTTAAATTATTTAAAAGAAACAGACCAAATAAAAGAGGAGGTGGAGTTGCTCTATATGTAAGAAATAACTACATCTCTACAGAACTAGAGCACAACAATGATGAAAACTGTCTTGAATGCATTTGGGTCAATATAAAAGGGGGGGGGGAAATGACATTGCCATAGGTGTATACTACAGGCCACCCAACCAAACAGAGGAAATAGATGAACTTTTTGCTAGTCAGCTAACTAAGGTATGTAGGAAGCACATCACAATAGTAATGGGGGACTTTAACTACCCTGACATCAACTGGGAGACAAACTCTGCACCAAGTGGAAGATCAAACAGATTCCTTGCAAACCTAGCAGACATCTTTGTCTCCCAAAAAGTAGAGAAGGGAACTAGGGGATTAGCCATTTTGGATCTAATTCTCACTAACAGGGATGAAATGATAGAAGGTGTTGAAGCCACAGGAACCTTGGGAGGAAGTGATCATGCAATATTGGAATTCAACATTATGGAAGCACAAGCAATAGAACACAGTCAAACTAGAGTCTTGGACTTTAAGAGAGCTAATTTCAATAAACTTAGAGAGGGTTTGGGAAGGATTCCATGGATGAGAATCCTCAAGGGGAAAACAACTCAAGAAGCTTGGGAAATTTTGAAAAGTGAGATAATAAAAGCCCAGTCTAGCACAATACCAACAAAGAGGAAAAATTACAGCTCTCAAAAGAAACCAGCATGGCTGCATAAAGAACTCTCTGATAAATTGAAAGATAAAAGGGACAAGTATAGAAAGTGGAAAGAGGGGCACATAACTAAGACAGAATATCAGCAAATAGCCCGAGCCTGCAAAGATGAAGTGAGGAAAGCTAAGGCTCATAATGAACTAAGGCTTGCGACCAAAGTCAAAAATAACAAAAAAAGCTTCTTTCAACATGTAAAAAACAAGAAAAAAGTGAAGGAAATGATTGGTCCACTAGTGGGTGAAAGTGGCAAAAAGGTGACAAGCAACAGGGAGAAAGCAGAACTATTTAACTCGTTTTTTGCATCTGTCTTTACACAAAGGGAAAAAACAGACCAACCTACCAAAAATAGTGCCATAAAAAACAGAATAGAAATGCAAGTTAAGATAGGCAAGAAAACGGTAAGTGAGCACCTGTCCAGCCTAGACGAGTTCAAATCACCAGGACCAGATGGATTACACCCCAGGGTTCTCAAGGAACTGGCAGATGTGATATCAGAACCATTGAACTATTATTTTTCAAAGATCCTGGAGCATTGGGGAATTACCGGAGGATGGAAAAAAGAGTGATGTAAGTTCCCATATCAAAAAAAGGGGAAAAAAATGGACCCAGGAAAATCAGACCTATCAGCGGACCTCAATACCTGGGAAAATTCTGGAAAAGATAATCAAACAACGAATCAGCAAACACCTAGAGGAAAACAAAGTCATTACTAAAAGCCAACATGGGTTTGTCAAAAACAGATCATGCCAGACAAATCTTACTGCATTCTTTGACCAAGTGACAAAATTAGTGGATCAGAGGAATGCTGTGAATATAATTTACTTGGACTTCAGTAAAGCATTTGATAAAGTAGATCACAACCTACTACTTGATAAGGTAGAAAAATGTGGGTTAGACAGCATCACCACCAGATGGTTCCGGAGCTGGCTGACCGGCCGTACTCAGCGTGTGGTCCTCAATGGAACCGCATCTACATGGAGGGAATTAAGTGTGCAGTGGGGTGCCCCAGGGCTCCTGTCTGGGCAGTGCTCTTCAACATCTTCTCAACGATTTGACGAGGGGTAGATGGGGAAACTCATCAAATTGCGATGACACCAAGCTGGCAGGAATAGCCAACACTCCAGAGACAGGCTTAAGATACAGGAGGACCTGGACAGACTTGAACATGGGCGCTATCTAACAAATGAAATTCAATGGTGGAAACAAAGTAAGGTCTACATTAGGCAAGAAAAAAACCAAAGTAAAGGTATAGTATAGGGGGTACCTTGCCTCAAATAGTAGAACTGTGAGAGGGACTCTCGGAAAAGTCTAGTGGACAAATCACTTAAATATGAGCCAACAGTGTGCTGCAGCTGCAAAAAAGCAACACAGTGCTGGGCTGCATTAACAGAGGGATAGATCAAGATCCGTGAAAGTCATTAATACACTTTACAAGTGCATTGGTGAAGGCCACACTTGGGAATACTGCATCCAGTTTGGTCACCACGATGCTAAAAAGATGTGAGGACTCTAGAAAAAAGGGCAGAGAAGAGCAACAAAATGGATTAGGGACTGGCTGGCTAAAGCATATCAGGAACGGTTTGCTGGAATGGGTATGTCTAATTTAATGAAAAGAGACTAGGGGTTGACATGATAGCCAGTATTCCAAGATACTCAGGGTAGCCAAAGAAGAGGGGGTCAAGCTATTCTCAAGGCGCCAGAGTGCAGGACAAGAAGTAATGGATGGAAACTAGTCAAGGAAAGAAGCAACCTGGAACTGAGGAGAAAACTTCCTGACAGTTAGAACATAACCAGTGGAACAACCTGCCTCCAGAAGCGGTGGAATGCTCCAACACTGGAAGTTTTTAAGAAGAGACTGGACAGCCATTTGTCTGAAATGGTATAGGGTTTCCTGCCTGAGCAGGGGGTTGGACTCGATGACCTCCAAGGTCCCTTCCAACTTTATTATTATTATTATTATCTCCATGTCAGTAGTGAAAGGATCTTTTAATCTTTTGGTGAGGGCTATATTTCGTAAAAGTCAACGAATATTCACCTCCAATTCTTAGTAGACCAAATCACCACACAGCTGTTTCAGTTATCTTACTCTTATCATCTTTTGAAGGTTAGAGCCATCCTCCAGCAATGAAAAAAAAATATACAGTTGCAGTAACACTTTTCGTCACAAGATGTCCTCAGCAGGCTATAAGGTCTTTCTTTCCAAGTTAATAGATTTTTTATTTTTCACATTAAAAAAATAAAGAAGAGAGGCCTCTCCAAAATAATGAATAGCGTAGTTATAATAGTAGTAATCAAAAATCGAAATGTTTTCAGGCTCCCTCAGTATTCCAGGAGTTGAATAGTCAATAAAAAATTAACTGGTTTATTTTTTATTTTATTTTTTCAATTTCCAAAGCTGTTTTTCCCAAGTGCCCAAACGCTGCTCTCTCACAGCAGGGAAGTAATTCAAATACAAAAGCTTTTTACAGGAGAGTAATTAGGGAAAGAAGGGGGAGGAAAGGTCTCACCCGGACTCTCCACGGGGGTTCTTTGTGCTTAGTTGTTCTTCTGACTTTCGGCTGGTGCAGCAAAGTGATCGTCCATTTTACTGGCCGATCTTTTCTCCGACGGCCCTAAGGAGCTGGCTCGGACTGAGGAAGGAGCTGCCGCCCTTCCCCAGTCAAACGAGGGCCTCCTCAACGGTGGTCGCCCCTCCAAGGCGACTTTCGACCCGATTGAGGGTCTACCGGCGGAGGGAAAACAGCCGGTGGGAGAGACGGATCTCTCGGTGCGACTGCGTGTGCCGCGATCCGGAACCGGAAGTCTCCAAGGCGCATCATCTCTTAATGGGGGGTGCAGTTTACCGCAATGTTCTGGTGGGAATTTATCAAATTGATAGGGTCCTCACAGGGGTTTAGTTCTGGGTTTCATCTGAGTACCAATGGGGGGGGGCAGAGAGAGCTAACTCAATGATAGAGCAATACCTACGCTGCTATGTGAACTACCAGCAGACCAACTGGGAGGAACCTCTGCCTTTTGCAGAAGCAGCCTACAATAACTCTGTTCATAGCAGCACTGGGTTCACCCCATTTAAAGTAGTGACAGGAACGGATTTTGTGCCTATTGCAGAACTACCACAGGGGTCCCCTTCCTTGTTGTCCTTAGCTGATTGGATGGATAAATTGAAAAGTACATGGGGGGAGGTGCAGAGGGCGTTGGATAAGGCTAGGGAATCATATAAGAAGCAGGCTGATGCAGAAGAGGGCTCCCGAAGGCAGATATAGTGTTTCTGTCTACTGAGTATCTCAAGCTAAGGCAGCCCTGCAAGAAATTGAGTCCTAAGTACATAGGACCTTTCCCAATTGTGAAAGTTATTAATCCAGTAACTGTTGAGTTATGGTTACCAAAATAATTGAAGCAAGTTCACCCAGTATTCCATTGCAGCTTGTTGAAACCATTCAAAAAGTCCAGCTTAACGCCCAGACATTCCTATCTGTATTGAAACCAGCTCAAGGGCTCCTTTTTTTCCTTTCTTTCCTTTTCTTTCTACTAGTAGTTTATTTTGACTTTACAATACAAAATATATTTCCTAGAAAAATGGATTTTCTCTCTCTTTTGGATTACAATATAATAATTGACTTTTAAGGCATCTTTTTATATTACTATTTTGGATTACAAATTGGACACTCACAATACTGACTTGGATTCTTTCTGCCTTTATCTTTTTGTTTGGCTTGACGTTTTGTTGTTTTTTATTCTTGTTTGGATGTTACATTTTATAACATTGCTACTATAGAATTTTATTTTATTATTGAAACGGAAGTTTACCTACAATTTGGTTATGGACTCACACCAGAAAACTTTTTGGAACTTAAAGATTTTATTATTATTTTGGATTGCATTTTCTCTGGCCTGACTTTTTTGCTTTTTTCTATTCTTCTTTGGATCCTAGACCTTATATACTCCTATTACAGAATTCTTATTGTTGTATTTACCTTCTAAGCTGAACTTTCATCAAAAAACGAAGACTATTTTATTATTGAAATGGAATCCCACCCACAGCTTGACTATGGACTTTTACTAGAAAAATTTTTGGAACTGAAAGAACAATTCAGAATGGACATGAAAGATGATGCTCCAGAGTTAAAAATTGAATCTCAAACTTTGACTGACCAATTTATAGACCAAGGAACAACAGAGGAAGAACAGATCAACACTAAAGAGGCCGACATGCAACTATATTCACAACTTAATGAGATGGAGGAAATATATCCACAATCTATTGAAGAGGAACTAATCAAGACAGAGGAAGATATTACACCTCATATGCAAATTATGGAGAATTTTGATGACCAAAGGCGGATTCCAACTAAAACACTTATAATCCTAAAAGCAACAGGAATTGATTTTCAAATACGAGGCATTGAAAACGCTGACAATATGGACAAACAACGAATAACTACCATACTGATTAAGACTGACTACATAGTGCAGACAACACTGGAAGAAAGAGAAGAGGACTACGATCAGACTCAATTGTGGAGAAATATGTATAGCCAAACATTAAGATTTGAGGAGTTAGAGGCTCTTTTGTGGAAACCTGCTTGGCATAAAAAGAAAGCTAGAATTAGGTTTAAAAATGAGAGTTAAAATCTTATCTGACGGGTTAAAAAGGATTTTAGAGATTTTGACTGAGCTAATACTATTGAGATGTTAAAGGCTTAGGATTTTGGTCTGAGATAATACTATCGAGATGAAAATTATTGATTTGATTATGGTCTGGAATGGTAATATGGAAAATTGGAAATTTTAAAATAAAAAATGAGTTGGATTGATATTGTTGAAATATTACTGATATTTTTTCTTACAATGATTGAATGCTAATTAGAAATGCATTAATGTGATTATGTTAAAGCAACTGAGGAACCTTTAGAGATATGGATTGATTTATAAAATATATATTTGATAGAGTACAGGAAATAGAATATAGTTGAGAAGTATTAAAATATAATAGTTATATAATATGTATATTTTAGAAATAATTATTGCTTTATGGGAAATTGGGAGAGCCGAAATGTAACGTATGTGTTCATTTTAGGCTAAAGTGGAAAATGGTAATTTTAAAATAGTTAAACTTAAAAACAGGATTTTGATTGATATAAGTGAATTACTATTGATATTCTTTTTACAATGATTGAATTTTATTTAGAAATATATTAATATTAGGTTATAGCTTGAGGGAAATACAGAAGAACTTTTAAGGAATTATTGAATTATTTATGTTTGATTATATTCTTTTCTTTGGATGATTGACCACCCTATCTCCACGTGGATTCTTAAAGCACTCTGATGTAAAACCCAAAAAATACCAATAAAACTTGTTTAAAAAAAAAAAAAAAGTCCAGCTTAAGACCAGAGACAGAAGAACCCCCTCCTCCTATATTGGTGGAGGGGGATACGCATTATGAAATTAAGAAAATACTAGACTTAAGGATTTCTAGGGGAAGTTACAGTACCTAGTCCTGTGGAGAGGCTACCCCTTAGCAGATGCTGCGTGGGTAGCCTCTTGTGTCTACCTTCTTTTCCAGGGGGCCAACATGTCAAGGTTGAATTGCCAAGATGCTTGCTAACCTCCGTTGCTACTCAACTTGCCATAGAAACAGGGGGGAGCGAGAGCCTGGGAAAGAAACAGGAGTTTCAAGAAGTCGTCCACGGACTGTAAGACCCAAGGTCATCAAAAGCAGATGTCTGACGGAGAATTGGACCGTTCCCATAACAAACCAAAGGGATATGATTGGGCAACATGAACACATGGTGGGTGGGGGTTATGAAAAGCTATTATTAACTAACCAGATTTTCACGTGGGAAAACTAGAGTTGATTTTGCTTCTTCAGTGCCAGGATGTGTATTCAATAAAGATTATCTCTTATGGCACCTCAAGACCATAGAGTTTCTTCAATATTGAATTCGCCAGCCAGATGGTTGACAGTACCTTTTTAAATCTTGGCATCAGTTATTCTTGGAAACATCTGTCTCAAATAACAAAAACCTTCACTTTCCTTGTTCATCGCTTTCACAAATTTTTTCATCTGTCTGAATTTTATGTGAAGTGGAGGCAAAAATATCTTTGTTGGGTTAACAAGTGGTTCATGTGCCATGTTTTTCTGTCCTCAAACCAAATTCTTTTGGAGTGGCCATTTCTTTTTAATGGAATGTGACTTTCTTGCATGGCTGTCCCATTCACATACAGTATGTAGCAACAGTACTTGGTATATCCAAGCTGCATTCCAAGCAGCAGTGCCACTACTTTTAGGTTTCCACAGATATTCCTGTTGTACTTGGTATACTGGATGTGCTTGAACAACAGTTCCATGTTTTTGTATGTTTCTTTCATGTATGCAGCATAGCCAACAGATACTGAAGGGGGTACATTGTTGTTGTTGTTAGTTGCGAAGTCGTGTCCGACCCATCGCGACCCCATGGACAACATTCCTCCAGGCCTTCCTGTCCTCTACCATCTTCTGGAGTCCATTTAAGCTCACGCCTACTGCTTCAGTGACTCCATCCAGCCACCTCATTCTCTGTCGTCCCCTTCTTCTATTGCCCTCAATCTTTCCCAGCATTAGGCTCTTCTCCAGTGAGTCATTCCTTTATAGTTGGCCAACGTATTTGATTTCAACTTGGATCTGCCCTTCTAAAGAGCAGGCAGGGTGATTACTCTAGGAATGAACGGGTTTGATCGCATTGCAGTCCAGGGGACTCGCAGGAGTCTTCCCCAGCACCATAGTTCAAAGGCCTCAATTCTTTTGCCCTCAGCCTTTCTTATGGTCCAGCTTTCACAGCCATACATTGCAACTGGGAAAACCATGGCCTTGACTATACATACTTTTGTTGGCAGGGTGATGTCTCTGCTCTTTAGTATGCTGTCTAGATTTGCCATAGCTTTCCTCCCCAGGAGCAAGCATCTTTTAATTTCTTGGCTGCAGTCCCCATCTGTGGTGATCTTGGAGCCCAGAAAGATAAAATCTGTCACTACCTCCATTTCTTCCCCATCTATTTGCCAG
>JALGBA010000418.1:907500-1142876 GCA_023970755.1 Azemiops feae | reverse complement strand
TTTTATTTTATTTTATTTATTTTAGTTTAGTTTAGTTTAGTTTAGTTTAGTTTAGTTTAGTTTAGTTTAGTTTAGTTTAGTTTAGTTTAGTTTAGTTTATTATTTTATTTTTTTATTTTATTTTATTTTATTTTATTTTATTTTATTTATTTTATTTTATTTTATTTTATTTTATTTTATTTTATTTTATTTTATTTTATTTTATTTTATTTTATTTTATTTTATTTTATTTTATTTTAGTTTATTTTAGTTTATTTTAGTTTATTTTATTATTTTATTTTATTATTTTATTTTATTTTATTTTATTTTATTTTATTTTATTTTATTTTATTTTATTTTATTTTATTTTATTTTATTTTATTTTATTTTATTATTTTATTTTATTTTATTTTATTTTATTATTTCATTTTATTTTATTTTATTTTATTTTATTTTATTTTATTTTATTTTATTTTATTTTATTTCATTTTATTTTATTTTATTTTATTTTATTTTATTTTATTTTATTTTATTTTATTTTATTTTATTTATTTTATTTTATTTTAATTTTATTTTATTTTATTTTATTTTATTTTAGTTTTTTTATTTTATTTTAGTTTTTTATTTTATTTTATTTTAGTTTAGTTTACATTTTATTTTATTTTATTTTATTATTTTATTTTATTATTTTATTTTATTTTATTTTATTTTATTTTATTTTATTTTATTTTATTTTATTTTATTATTTTATTATTTTATTTTATTTTATTTTATTTTATTTTATTTTATTTTATTTTATTTTATTTTATTTTATTTTATTTTATTTTATTTTATTTTATTTTAGTTTATTTTAGTTTATTTTAGTTTATTTTATTATTTTAGTTTAGTTTAGTTTAGTTTAGTTTAGTTTAGTTTAGTTTAGTTTAGTTTAGTTTAGTTTAGTTTAGTTTATTAATGGTACACTGCGAGCTACCAAAGTTATTCAGGAGTTGGTCAGTGCCTAGGAACACATAAATTAAATTAAGCATTAAATTTTAATTATGAAAAGGGAAGGATGAAACTACAATATGAACAATACAGATAATGGTAGGGCTTTATTTCCTGTTTTAAAAATGAAAAGATGAGTGGAATTTGCCTGTAAATTGAGGTTGATGTACACAGCTGGTAGGTGATTTAGCATTTAACTTGATATGGTTTTCATGCAAATTGTTATATTAGAAGGAAATTGGGTTCCTATTATGAGTAAACAATATACTGTGCTTTTAAAAAAAAATTAGCCAATATTTCCTTCCTTCCTTCCTTCCTTCCTTCCTTCCTTCCTTCCTTCCTTCCTTCCTTCCTTCCTTCCTTCCTTCCTTCCTTCCTTCCTTCCTTCCTCCCTCCCTCCCTCCCTCCCTCCCTCAATTTTATGTGTAGTGGGGCTGGCTGAAAGACTTTGTAGGAGCCTGCCTGGGGAGAGGGAAGCTCAGACAGCTGCTGCCGGTTTGGGCGCGGCGGGCGTGGATCGGGCGGAAGGAAAGAAAAAGGAGGAAAGAAAGGGGGTGGGGGTGGTTGCTGTTGTCGGAGAGAGACCAGGTGAAGTCGAAGAGGGATTTGAGGTTTTAGCTGATCCCTTTCTGTGAAGGAGAGGGAAGGAGAGAGTGAGAGAGAGTGAGAAGGTGGAATTTTACTGCTTTCTTTCACAGGGGGGATATCCCGAGTGGAGGCAAGAGAGAGACAGTGAGGAGAGAGAAAGTTGCTGGGGTTGCTAAATTCAGATTTTAACAATAAAGGAAAGGGGGGAGGGGTTTTGACACCGACGAGACCTGAGACTGCGAGCGACGACAGAAGAGAAGGAGAGGCTGGTCGTTACTGCTTTGGAGACTAGCGGCCATCCGAACTTTGATTATTGTTACTTGTGCAAGTTATAGACATTGTGAGGACTTGCCCTTGCAGGGCAAGCTGTTACTGCAGAACGCTGACTACCTTCGTTCGTGTTCCTATCGCTGCCTGGAGCCGGGGTTTTCCCCACCCCACTTGTTTCCAAACGGTCGCTGTGAAATCATTGACTATTGCTGCTATGGCTGCCTGGGGCTGTTAAACACTGTCACGCATTGACTATTGGGGCTAGGGGCTGGTCATCTTTGTTCCTGAGAGCCCCCCCTTTGACGATGAGAGTCTGCCACCTCCTCACTTTGTGTGAGCTTCTGCTAGAAAAGACACTTTACTAACACCTTGAGAGCGCAGCTGCAGAGCGCAACGGAGGGGAGTGGGGCTTGGAGGGCCTGGGATTTGGCGGCCTCTGAGGGGGTAATGCTACATATCATAAAAAGTATCTTTTTCACTTTCAATGTCAATGAAATTGTCATAAATGTAGTGCAGAGTTCCAAAATTAAGTTCTAACACTATGTGAATGTCCCATCTTTCACTACATAACCATCTTTGTTGAAGTATACTGTCTCCCTCATTTTTCATACTTCAATTTAATTTCCATGGAGGGGGAAAAAAATAACAGCACTTCTTGCCATTCCATTTCCCCAAAGATAAATAACAGTTCTAACATGCATTAGAAATAAATTCCAAAATACCCTGAGAATAAAATAGAAACACGGGGGCTGTTTTTTCAGGAGAGGAAATCTTTTGGAAATATATTTTTATGGAATTATCTGACAGATTTTGGCACATTTTCGGCACAATAGGGCTTTAAATATTACTTCTCTATTCCCTTCCCAGATTGAAAATTGTACTCAGAAACAGAGACCCTTCCAGATGGTGAGTTTTTCTGCCATTCAAGTCTTTCAATTTCACATTTATTTATTTTATTTTTATAATCAAGGCTATACAAAAAAGGGAAACATTCACAGTTGTTTAGACACAAATTCTTATATAGAACAATGTCAGAATGACCAAAATTATTAAGTGGCTACACATGTGATAGCAATAGCAATAATAATGAATGTACTACTTGGGTTGAGTAATTTACTATAGACGTCTTGAGTAACTATTAATGTCTTGAGATCCTAATTAATAGCATCCAAGAAGTCCTCACCTAAGATTAAATCAAATACCCCTCAAAGCTATGGCTTGACCATGAAAGTGTTGGACCTACGTCTATTTAAATCAAACTTTTTAAAGAATAGAGTGGTCCTTAAAATGGTTGAGCCAACTCAACTGTTTCCCTGATCTCAAATAATGTCATTACCCTCCACAAAAATCCAATCCTCCCCCTCAAAAAACAAACCCTATTATTTTACACAACTGTCTTGACTCATAAACAAGAGTCACCTTGCAATGAGATGGGTGAAAAACATATTTAAAAAATAAAATAAAATAATAAAATAAAATAAAATAAAATAAAATAAAATAAAATAAAATAAAATAAAATAAAATAAAATAAAATAAAATAAAATAAAATAAAATAAAATAAAATAATAAAATAAAATAAAATAAAATAAAATAAAATAAAATAAAATAAAATAAAATAAAATAAAATAAAATAAAATAAATAAAATAAAATAAAATAAAATAAAATAAAATAAAATAAAATAAAATAAAATAAAATAAAATAAGATAAATAATAAAAAAAAATAAAAAAAATAAAATAAAAAATAAAATAAAATAAAATAAATGTTCAAATTACCCAATCAGTCCCCGAATATGCCAAGTTACCTTTCCCCTTCCATTCAGTCATGTCTGATTGGGGTTAATTACCTCCAGTTTAGGAATCACTGGACTAGAGAGGCTGCAGTTCACAACATTTGGGAGGAACTTGAAAAGCCAAAAGTCTATATTGTCCACTGGAAAAGACAGAAACCCAGAGAGATACCTAACAGACATTTGCTTGGATAACACAAGAAAAGACCTCCTCAACTTTTTAGTACTATTTTGTTTCTTTCTTTTCAATGCTGTTTTGAATGTTATTGCCTGATCATCCCTAAGGTGTGGCTGAATAGTTAAAAGCATAGTTTGGACTTTGCTCACTTATATTGATTCTTGCTTCAAGATCCCTGAAGTTTGAAATTCATTCATAATTATTCTAATATACCCTAAGGAACTAGAGAAGATCCAACTAGTTTCTGCCTCATCCTGCGGAGCATCATTACCAACCTGTAAGTAGGCACTTCCTTGGAAAACTCACTGATTGGATGGAACGTGATAACATCCTGGCAATTGAGTAAGATGAAAATACATCAATCACCTGTGCAGGATCTAAGTTGCTTTTATTGACGTAAAGGTAGTTTTTTATGTAATCCCTAGAATCAGGCTCTGAGTGAAATTGATTGTGTCTGTTATCAGCTAATGTCTTTTGCTGCTGATTATGAAATTATATGAAAACAGCCATAATGTATACAGGTAGCCCTTGACATACAAGAGTTCATATTGGCCACATATTGGTTACTCTTTTTGTTCTTTTCTTTTCTGTTCTGATCTTTTAATTTAATTTGCTGGTTCAGGTTCTGACAAAATTCACATTTCACCCTTCACACCCACCCCGCTAGGCTATTTCTGTTCGGAGAACCTATTTCTGTTCTCCTATATGCCGATGATGCATTATTCCTCTCTTTAGCGGGTCTGAGACTGAATTTCTGTGCTCTTGCCCATTACTGCAGCTAGCTATGCGTGACAACGAAAGTAAAGTTTCTGAGAAGTCAGTTATTCACTGCTACTGCCACATTTAAAATGGAATAAGGATGGAATGGGGATGATTTTCACTCTTAAAAGTACCAGGTCATTGCGGGTCTATGAGTCGGTAGCTTTCTGTAAGAACCAACACTCAAGTCAACTATTAAACAGAAAGGTCTCAGCTGATCAGACATTAGCTAAAACCCAGATCAAAACAAACCACTTTTGCAACTTATGCACGCTCCATTCAAATGAGAGTAACCCAAGCAGGAGGAAACAGTGTCCTGTGGTGATCAACAGCAAGCAGCAGTATTAAGGTTCAGTGGAGTTGTGGAACATATTTTATTTTAATAATCAATAATAAGCATAGGAGATTCTTTATTCCAAATTAATTTTATTTCTCTCACTGTCTCAGCTGTCCTTAACCATTAACACAAATCCATGATTCACTGAGACTATAAACTATGGGAGATGTATTGTAACAATAGATTGCTGAACTGCACCTCCCCTAAGCTATCAATTGGCAATAGCAAAACCAACTATCCAAACCGAGTACTTGGGCAACAGTAATTAACCAGACAAAGAACCTGTTTAGTCACAGTTTCCCATGCTCATAAATAGGTGACCCAGACACCATCTACACCACAAAAGACAAGCCTACACTAAGAAGGACAATTAAGATTGATCTTTTGAAAGAGTCATGCACTAGAACCAACATGTACACACACACACCCCCAAGCCCCCGCAAGGACCATTTGCTCTATAAAACAAAGTTTCTGAATCCCGTTTTCTCTGTAGCCCACCACCAAGAGCAAACCTCTTTGTAATTGGGAAATAAATGGATCAACCTCCTTTCCACAGCAGCCTGCCTCATTTCTTATTTGCCTGCATTCTCTTGGCTTGGAGAAAGGGACCCAAGAAAATTCTTTTCACAAGCCCAGTGGAGTAAACAAGCCATGATTTGACTGTTCATGATGATTACTACCTCTTAAAAAGTGCTTTGATTGACAAAACAAAGTCCCTGGCACAAAGCAACTACTCAAAGATGCACCATCTTGGTAAACCACCTAGTATCCTCTGGAGAAGTATGCCCAAATAAATAAGACATTCCTTCTCCTTTCATCCTGACAAAAGTACCATACACATATACAAGGCCTCAATATGTCCAGGCCAAACCTTTGAGCACGAGCAGTGTGCCACAGATGGAAGGAGAAAGATTATGTTAGTTGAGGCAGCTAAAGCGACCACCTTCTTTAATCCATGTCCTCAATCCACTTTCTCAGAGAACGTCAATTGTCAGCTCAACCAAGAAACATTTAAGGCACAATAATACAAGGTCAATTCGGAAATAAACCTCCATTTGGTTATCAATGACAGACACTCGCAAATACAGAACTTTTATTATACACATTAGAAAACTAGAAAATTACATTACTTTTTGACATAATTGCCATTCACATTGAGGCACTTGTCATAATGTCTTACAAGGTTTGAAATTCCTTAGTAGTCGTTGCTCAGCATCAAATCTAGGCTATGGGGGGGTGTGATCAAAAACATTCCAACGGAACTGCTTCAAAAGTTCTTGGGTACGTCTAGTACACCCAAAGTCAGCATGCCCCAATGCTTGTTATGGATGGTTCATCTGAGTTTTCGTAACGTGAACTGATGGTCGAACCACGCTCCATGAACTTCACTAGCAGTACTCCTTTGGCATCTTCACATTTGGTGGGATTTTCTATGGCAGGGTTCAGTTTCAATTGATCTAACGCAGGGGTGTCAAACTGCTGGCCTGCGGGCCGGATGCGCCATCCGGAAGCCGCGCCCACCCCATTGCCGGCAATGGCAAAACTGGCCCAATACGTTGCGCGATGTCACGTGACGTCGCAAGTTTGACACCCCTGATCTAGCGGACAAGTCAACTGCAACACAACCTTCTCCTTCCACTCCTCACTGTTTACTGAACTAGTGCGCACGGCGCCATAGGACGGGCATCTCTATCCCCGCCTATTTCTTGCACATGCTCAAACAGAGGTTTATTTCCGAATTGCCCTTGTATTAATAAGAGACAAAAACCTCACTGGGAAACAAGATCTCGGTTATTGGGAGGTAACAGAGAAAGTAATACATCAACAGCAACTTTATCCAAAAAGCTCAGCCTTTGTTTAACTTGAGAGCTGTTGCCTTTGAATTGCTACTCTCATTACTTCACCATTCTTACCTTACTGATATCTATTATGTTACAATAAACAGTTTTGCTATTATGTGTGTATGTATGTACTAATTTGCACAACTCTATATTATGGAGTTGCCTCCTTGTCTTTGAGGATTTTGGTTTGGCCACCTCTGATACTATATTAAACACTGTGCTTAGCGAAAGCATGCTCTGATATCCATCACTGAAGAACTTTAGGGAGATGTTTCTCCTACAAGATGAAGAGGGTCCCTTTGCTTGTGGAACAACGTGTCCCACTATCTGCATAGCCCCAGATACCATTCTCCACGTGCAACTAAACACTGAATCAATGCCAGGACACAGAAGCAATTTCCCTGAGAAACAATAACTGCCTTCCACATCCATCCTGGAATGACTTCCACACCATGGATTGCCTCACTGTTTTATGCTGTTTCAGAATATCAAACTAATGACAGCTCATTCTGCTCCTTCTCTGCCACTTATATGGGGAACTTTGTTCCAAAAAGCTGTTGTCACCACTTAGCAGCAGAAAGCTAGCAATCTCAAATGCATTATGAGCAAACAATCAAACAACAGAGAAAACCCCCAGCCTTAATAGAGCTCAAAACCTCTGCATGTCCTCCCACACCTTTCATTCTCTTTTTCAACAGCTTTTCTCTTCCCCCTACACTTGCCATTGTTCATCCTTTGACACTGTGAAATAACAAATGTCTCTGCTAACAGCTGTTACCTTGTCCTTACAGCATGTTTCCATGTGAATCACCTAAATGGGAGTAAAATGCTTTAATAACAATTCTCCATTCTCTTTACTGGAAGAGAATCTCTGTCCTCTCTGCAGACAGAAAATTTTTCCAGCCTGTCCATGAACTTCCTGGCTTTGGTCTTCTCCTTTGGTTTCCAAAGGGCAGTTAATTTACAAAAAAAAAATAGGAAAAAATCTCTTTAGGCAGCTATGAGAACTGAATTCATTTGCTATTATTTCTATAAGTTCCCTTAGTGGCCAATACGCATGGTGGTAGAATTTGAGCTTACCCCTTTGGCTGAGGCTTTAATTTTCATCATAAATATGTAATTGCTTATAAAACTGTAAATATGTAATGGCATCATTTTTGTGATGATGCAAAAGTCATAAGTTTTACACTAAAGTTGGTAACAGAGATTGCTCGGTGTATGATCAGCAGCAAATGGTGACCCAAAGAAGATGAACAACAAACAACAACAACAACAAAGCAGTAGTAGCAATATAGTATTTTGGATGCAACTCTTCAACCCTCCCATCCCCCATTCACAAAAACTGGAAATTGTAGAAAAGACAAGAATATGGTTTGAAGAAATGGCGTAAATTTGGAAGCAGGATCAAGATCCTTAAATTCTTGGGCAGTAAAAGTGATAGAGGACAAATATGCTTTCAGACTTGCAAGACTGGTGTCAGCTTTGTGAGGTGGTCCAGACAGGAAGCATGTTCAGACAACCTAATTCTACTTTATGGTGAGGTTACATTAATACAGTCTTGGAAATCTACATTTCTCGCCATCTCTGTGATCAAAGAGGCCATGTGCATTAAGACTGAACAGCCCTCTCTCAACAAAGGGGGAGGGATATGATACCACCCATCTCCTCTTTACAACACAGTCCTTTCAGCAGTTCCATTTGCACTATTCAGGTGACTCTGAGATAAACCCTCAGGTGGCCTCAACAACTCTCAGAAAGAGTGCTAATGACCAGATGACTGCAAAGAACATAAACCCTTCCATCCTCTACCATTCAGTCAGAACTATAGAAGCTTCTTGGATGAGAAGCGAAATGTCTTCAAGGAAAAACAAAATCCAGTTGCCTTTTGAAAATGACTCTTTGGGGCAACCATGACCTAGATGACTGAGAATCTCCATAGACATTTCTCCATTGTAATGGAGATAGTTTGGAAGGAGAGATGGCCTGGATATGGCTTAGAAGAAAACTGTATTTTCTTTTTTTTAAAAAAAACTATTTTTAATACTTTATTTCATCTTCAGCACTTATGAGTGTTACTGTATTGTCAGTTAAGCAATGGAAGAATCAAGCGGCATCATTTTTGGGCTAGATTTAGGTCATCGGTTGGCCTTAATCCTTAACTGCTTATTAAGACAGCCAGCTTGGAGATAGCCAAAGTCAGAACCATGTAGGACTTGGTAACCAATGCAACTTCTGAAATATTAATGTTAGATGTCAAATTGCAGTCTTGTTGCATTTTGCACTGAGTTCAGTTCTTGGGTAGTCCTTAAGGGCACTCTCACATAGACTGCATTGCAGTCATCTTTTACTTCTGAGTCTTGATTAATATCCTTGTTTACCTAAGGCCTGCTATGCTTATTGTTGTTTTTAGATCATGGCTTATGGCTTAGAACATGCCTTATTTCAGCTCTGATGGTCCTTCTGCCCTTATTTCTGGCTGCACATTAGCCTGACCACACATTAGCCTTAGCAGCGCTTACTAGGGTGATGATGACTATGCATTCATTCTTGGCTAACTGACTCTCAAGTTAGTTTGTTCAGTTTTCTGGCATTGCATGGCATACTTTGAAGCATAATTTAGCTACAAAGAGTGAGTTGAGGCAACGTATTAGAATGAGTTTTGATGGGGCTATTTGTTGTCCAGTGCATAGTGCAAGCACAAACAGTGTTTTGCAAATCTTTTGAACTGATATGCAATTCAGTGTACAGCTGCAACAGAAAGTATACAGTGCTTCTTGCTGTTTCATCAAATAGGACAATTATATTTATGGATATGGTAATATTCTTCTAGAAACTGTTATGGAGACTATCCTGAAGTACAAGGTACAATTTACTTTTGAGAAATACTGTTTATTAACATGATTTTACCCCAATAGATGCACTAAATAAAATTTAATTAGGTCGTGATATTAAAACACTCTCTTCCAAGAGAAAACTGCAATTCCACAATGACTGTACAATAAAAAAAAATTGTAGGCGTTTGATCTCCATAACAATCTTTTTTTTTGGGGGGGGGGTCTTGGTTGGACATCAGACAGTCCAATGTTGATTGCTGTAGTGTTTGTGTGAAATGTAAATGACACATTGTGAGAAAATGTGTGATTATTAATTTCATGGGTTTTTTTTTTAGAGCAGCAGGGACACATTTTAGAGTTTCAACTGTGGATAAAATAACCAAATGTACAGAGGAACCAATTAAGCATAATTATAAATTACTCAATCTGTTTGGGTCTGTTCTTTCCTCTCTTTATTGGAGAATTTCTGTGCCTTTGAACATGTGTTGCAAAGATGCATAAGTGTTCTTTCAAGAAAACACACCCCCGGCTACAAAGGGAGGGAGGGAAAAAAAACAGTCAAAATTACCAGTTTCAGAGCCAGAGACATATCCAGTGGTCCATGTCAGGACAACGGGCAGAAAAGAACTTTGGGTGTCCTAACCAAATAACCAAATAATCTGCTTCCTAAATTGTAGAGGCTGGCAAAGAGCTGAATTTTGAATCCATCCATCTTTTTGGCATTTTTGCTATTAGCTGTGTGGGTGGCGGAATAGATCATTATAATTATTTTTAAAAATAAATCTGCTGCAGTAGAAGAAAGTATAAAGCAGCGAAGGAAGTGGGGTATGTGTGAAAATCAGTTCCCTGGCACTGCCACCTATAATGCCACGATAGCCCAGCAATGCGAAAGAATAATTTCTCTTTTAAAAATCGGTGGGCTTTGCAATAGCTTTTATGGGAGAAGGGTTACAAGGCTGGCAGGAATGCGAGAAAATAGGTGGATTCTAACAACAAAATGTAAGTTTCTCCGTCAGATTTCCCACTCTAGTTTTGACAAAATTATCATCCTTCCTGTACATTTCTAAAATAATCACAAAAGGAAAAGGGAGATGATCTTCCTCTCCACCCCCAGTTCTTTGTCAAGCAGAAAGAGAAGTGGAAAGAAACACTACCATTTTTATAATACAAAAAAATGGATCTTAAATTGAGTTGGTGCAACAGGTAAAAATGCTAACAGGAAACGTTTGAGTATGTTACCTAACAGTGGGAAGGATGTAACTGTTCAAATGTAAGAGCCCGACTTCTGTTGATGGAAAATCATGTTTGTCCAATTCTGTCATCTTCCTACTGAAGGATGGGATGAAGAAGAGAAGAAGTCTTTCTACACCGGGGTATCAAACTGGCGGCCCACGGACTGGATACGTTATGTGCAGGCCACGCCCACTCCAGCTCCGCAAAGGCAAAAAACATCATGAGACGTCACAATAAGTCACATGATGCGATCAAGTTTGACACCCGTGTTCTACACAAACATTGATATCTGGCTTTGAATGAGTTCATGGTAATATGGAATTCACATATGTGGCATGCCTACTTGGTAATACAGATCATCCTCAACTGACAACAGTTCATTAAGTGACTGAAAAAAAGTGACTTATGACCGTATTTTACACTTATGACCATTGCAGCTTCCTCATGGTCAAGTGATCACAATTTGAATGCCAGGCAACTGGCTCATATTTATGACAGTTGTGGTATCCTGGAGTCAGATGGTCACCTTTTGCGACCTTCTGACAAGCAAAGTCAGTGGGGAAGCCAGATTCACTTAACAACCATGTTACTAAACAACTGCAGTGATTCATTTAACAAATATGGCAAGAAAGTTTGTAAAATGGAGCAAAACTCACTTAACAACTGTCTAGCAATGGAAAGTTTGGGCTAAATTTGGTCATAAGTCAAGGACTACCTGTACATAAAAACAGCTGGGATTCTAATGATATTTCTATTTCTTTTCAAAGTAATACCAAGTCCAATTTCCAAGTATTTTAGGACACTCATACCAGCAGTGAAAAATCAAGTAATTCTAGTACATTTTAAAGCATCAGATGGCACACTTGATGTGAATTTAAAATCATAGATTCCAGAGTCACTGCAATCAGAAATAATATCAGTGAATTACACTGAGATGAAAAAAGCATTGGAACCCCATCCATTGCTCTCTATGACATATTCTCTTCTTACCTATAGATTCCAATCCTATGCAACCCCAGAGTTCAAAGGACATTGCTCTCATTGAAAGCATAGAAGCTTATTTGTCTTGATTGACAAAATAATACTCTGTCGTATTGAGGGTTAAGATTTTAGCAGCCATTAATTCTTCAAATCTCGTTCACAATAGCAAAAAAGTACAAACTAAGCTGGCAAAAACTGCGAAGCAATCATTGTATATTACGAATAACACAATGCACAATGATTGTCGCCCAGTATTCGCTAGCTTGCTTTCCTTGTCTTTGTATGTTTGAATATGGAAAATAATCGGTATTTTTTCCTCTCGTCATTCTTTTTGGGCAATGAACTTTTTTTGCCTTTAAAACTTTTTGTGGTTGATAAAAGTCAACATGAAAGTTACTTTTTATGACAGTTGGCAGCAACCTGACTTATTTATGGCTTATATCTTAATTTTTAACACATTTCCATTTTTTTAATAACATTGGTTTTATATTTTTATAATGATTGTATTGTAATTGTTGTTTTTATCTGATTGTTGAATGCTGCCAGAATCACTTGTAAAATGTGTAGATATAGAGATTTGATTAAATAAATAATATCTAGTGCTGATTTTAGATTTTAGTGGGGTAATTTTGCACCATTGACTATGTTCAAACAATCTCAATTAATTAATCTAGATTCACAGAATCTGGAGAACCATCCATTCTCCAAAGGGGTTATAATGAGAAAAAATAAGGTATTAAAAACACTATTTAAAAAAAAAAACATCTTTAAAGTGTTGTATCTGCTAGTTTTTTCTCTGATGATGAACCATCCTGAATGAACATGTTGTTTGATGAAGCTTAATTACCAATTCTTATTGTCTGCAGGTCTTTGCAATGTATGTTTTCCAATTGATTCAAAAGATTTGAAAAAAATATCTCCATCTAGTTCAGTGATTCTCAATGTCAACATCTTTAAGATGTATAGGCTTCAATTTCAAGAATTCCCCAATCAGCACAGGAGAATACATGCCTAGTGGAGGGTTCTGGAAATTGAAATTCATACATCTTAAAGTTGCTGAGATTGAGCAACTGAACTAGTCTCTAAGGCTTGATCTAGCAACCTTGATTTATTTCCAATATTTTTTGTGCAGACATATAAGGAAGGTCATGTGCAACTTTCCTAGGGATATGGGAATATATGCAGAGCTCCGGATTGGATATATGATTAGATTAGATAACCTTTATTGTCATTTTTTTTTACTGTGGGCACACTGGTACACATTAGAAATGAAATTCTGTTGCCTGCTCTCAAAAGTGTACACATACATAATAAACATATAAACATGCTATATACAACACACACACACACACACATATATATACACACACCCTTACATATAAATACATATAAATATTAATCACTCCATCTTGAATACATAGCAGAAAGAAGAAGCTTGAGAGTTCACAAAGTTATACTGTATGGAACAAAACTATGACTGAATCTGGATGTTCTGCTTCGGATATCACGAAGCCTCCTCCCAGAAGGTAACAAGGAAAACAGGTTGTGAAGAGGATGTGTAGCATCTCACACAATCCTGCGGACTCTGCTCAAGCAGTGCTTATATGCTATGTCCTGTATAGAAGGGAGTGAACTGCCAATACTATGCAATTTTATGCATTGCATATCAGAGTATTCTTAAAAGAGTTAAAGTACAAAAAAATATTATTTTTTAAATAAATAAATAGACTGACACTTATGTTTATTTCATCATCACCTCGGCACAGCCCATAATGGCCATCTGTGGGTTATGGAATTAATCCAGCTCATGCAGAGAGATCTCTATAGCCCTCTGGTGAATTAATCACACTTTATTCGAGGTCTTCATTTTGCATCCAAGAGACAAATGCTGCACTTGATATGGTATGCATGGTGATACAGCTGGAGGTCTTTCTAGGCTTTAAAATAACACACCAGCCATTAACGTACTTCATTTGTTTGTTTAATGACCTGGAGGAGATTATTTTCAGGACAACAGAGTGTAAAATTTAATTCTGGAAGAGATTTATGGAAGGAGGAAACCTTTCTAGAATTTGTATGCCATCTTTATCAGTATAATTAACTGGCTGTCAAGAGATCTCTTGCCCCAGACATCTTGCTAACAATTCCCACTCATATGAGTAAGTGAACATAAGGTCTATTTATTTCAACGGGGCAGAGTCCATTAACTGGCTTTGGACATACAACTGGGGTAAACAACAAGGGCAAAGGATCCATTTCTTCACTTCTCATTTGAAAACATAAGAAACCTGCTGATGCAGGACAAAAGTCCCTTTAGTCTAAAATTCTGTGTCACACCAGAGTTAACTAACTAATTCAGATGCTTTTATTTATTTTTGTTTATTTTTTCATATTTTCTATTTCTTAACTCCCTCATCTCCCTCAGAGGGGCTTTCTGTTTGATCGATTCATTTGGGTTCCTCAGGATCTTGAAGAATTTCCCAGTAATCTGGAGAGCAGTTCAGTTGAGAACATCATTAAACTCTGGACTGATACGTATTACCAAGCTCTAGCTGGGCATGAAGAGAGGGATTGCCCTCTTGCAAACGTGTCTGGCTAGGATACAGGTTTGGTATCAAACAAGACCTCAAGGAAGGAACAGCAGAGTAGCTATGGTTCTCTGTGATAGCTTCCAAAGGTGTTGCCCTCCAGGTGATGGTGTGAGATCCTGTTAAGACTCTAAAGACTGTTATTTTTGTACTACCCTTTCTGTCCATGCTGCTTCATTTTTTTTTTTTAAATAATTTTTATTACCATTTTCCTTTATACAACTCTAATACATATTCAGCAGACTGTGTCATTTTTATATACTTCGGACCAGCATTCTATACAATATATACACTATATACATTCAATATCTAACCACACAGTAGCCTTATGTATATTTCCAATTTTTGTTTCTATTATCTATCCAAGTATACCATTTTTCCCAAACCGCGTAAAATTCCGAATCGTCTTTTTCTTTTAGTTCTAGCGTGAGTTTATCCATTTCGGCACATTCATATATCTTCTGAATGATCAATCCCTCTGGTGGTATATTGCCTTCCTTCCAATATTGCGCGAACGCAATTCTTGCCGCAGTTAATATGTGTAAAATCAAATATCTTATTTTCCTGTCAAATTTCTTTTTAAGTATTCCCAGGAGAAATGTTTCCGGGTTTAGTTCTATTTGGCATTTTGTTAACTCTTGTAGCCACCCTTGTATCTTAGTCCAATACTTTTTCGCTTCAGGACACAGCCACCAAGCATGAAAGAAGGTACCTTGACGATGATTACATTTCCAACATTTTGGGCTTTGATTCGGATACATTTTCGCCAGCCTTGCTGGAGCTAGGTGCCAACGATATAGCATTTTATACTGATTTTCCTTATATGCAGCAGATTTTGTTATGGTATAATTTTTGTTCCAAATTCTTTCCCAATCTTCTAATTCTATATTGTGCCCTATGTTTTTTGCCCATGCGATCATCGGTTCTTTCACCACCTCCTCTACTCTATCAAATTCTAATAAATAATTGTATATTTTGGATATTAATTTTCCTTCGGGGCCTATCAATAGCTGCTTCATTCTGTGGTTGAATTGATAGTAGGCATCCTAAGATTATGGTGTGGTGGACTTTAACCTTTCCTCTTGATGGTGTTGGAGGTAGCTTAGGAGTTCATAGCCCTCAAAGAAGCCATGGATCTGACCCACATAATTGAGGGCCATGCATAATGATGGCCACACTTTGAACCAGGCCTTCCTGTTGGACCAGTGCTGACATGATTTGTACTGGGGTAAATTAACATCACTCTCTTGCCACAGATGGACCACTTTCTAGTAATTTTAGAATACTCTGGTGCTGAATCCTGTCTTCAGCCTTTCCTTACAACCTACACTGTGATTAACTGCAGTGGCAGAGAACCTGGAGGAAGCAGGTCAATTATCTGGACCCCTTTCAGTCAGGTTTGCCAATCATAGCAAAAAACGTAGTCAAATCAGGCATGACTCACTTTTGCTTAGCAATGGAAATTCTTATCCCAATTGTGGTTGTAAATCAAGGACTATCTGTATTAGGTCTGGCAGGAAAAGCATTCTTTGGATCAATTGTCAATTAAGAATGCCAACTGGTAGAAACCAGGAAGTGCACTTTTTTGGTTTTGGTTTTGGTGCCTACCCTCTGGCACACCTAACCATCTGAGACAGATTGAACCCTTCAAGAAAATGATGAAGACCTGGCTGCTTACTCAGGCATGGGAGTCAGGAAGTTGGTGAAGCCCTGGTGATTTGATTGTCAACTCTACAATGAACTTGGCTGAAGGCATCTCGCTCATTCTAGGTTGCCACAAGAAAGGGAGGGGATGCAGAGCATTTTTGCTAGTCTAAACAATTCTGGGTCCCGTGGAAACCAAGGTCATTCTATCAGTTAGCTTAGAGGGTTAGGCATTTTGTGAGAAAGCCCACCAAATTATTTTATTGGGGAATGTAGCCGATTGCATAGCCCTGGGGTGGGAAGTTTGACTTTGTAATAGTGTAACTCTTTGGAGGGAATTTCAGACTTGGTTTCACTTTTGACGGTGCCGATATTTTGTAACCAATAAACATGTTCTTTGAGGAAACCTCTTGCCTCAGAGTTCTGATTTTGTTGGTCTTAGCATCGGAACCATGACATTGATATTGTTTCATGTTATTTTTTTTATTCTGGACTGCTCTTTTTTTTAAATTGTATGTTTTAATGGTTGTTTATATTGTGTTTTTTTAGGTACTTTGGCCATAAGATCAATTGTATAAATCTACACCCGAAATACTCATGACCTGTCGTGGGAGGGAACTGAGAAGTGAGCATTTTCTGCAGGAGTTCCCTTTCCGTGGGACAGCTGCAACCAGATACAAGATTGGCGCCTTTATCCTGACATTTAGAAAGCCATGGTTGTTCCAATGAGCAAATGAGATAATAGCACGAGTGGTAAGTGCAGAATGCTGTTAGTATAATATAAAATGTGATGATGGATAGGATACGTAGCTGTTTTACCATGCTATTGCTAAAGCATGTTAGAGATAGACTTTTATTCATTTAGTTTTTGTGATAGTGTTTGAAGATAGTGCTGCACATTGCTTAGAACTGTACAACTGCAGCAGCTTAAAATCAGTCAAAATAAGAAATACAGTACATCTATGAAACTCAGAAGGTTGATAGAGTAGCAAGTAATCTTTAAGGTCAACTAGCCCAGCAACCCTCTGTAATATCTATCCAACCTCCACCGGAACAGTTGAACCGCTCTTTTGGGCCCTTTATATTGTGATATCAGTTCAGAAAAGTCCTACTGTAATCTCTTACAGACTTCTCAGTTCGCCAGTCCTCCCTTTGTCCTGGCTGCCCTTCTCTAAACCTGCTCTACATTTTCTGAATCGTTTTTAAAGTGAATAGGACAGAATCAGATCTCTTAGAGCTGGAATTAGAGTGGAATTACTACTTCACATATTAAAGGTACCACTGATCTTCCTATAGAGGACATGTAAAGTATGCAGCCTGTGATTTGGAAAGTAATACATAGTCATCAGGACAGGTAACCCCACCAATAACTGCATCCTCCAAATCATACCTGATGGCAGTGAATTTGATCACTTAACTATGATGTAGTTAAAGCACTGTAGAGTTCCAAAGTACTGTAAAATAGCACTTCTTTCTATAAGTCTTGAACCTACTTAGATTTAGATTTTGCGGTGACCTCCCTTTAACATTTTGTGAGAGGGGAAAAAAACCTAATTCTGATCCCTATTATGCCTCTCTCTTAGCTATCTTTCCAGTAGGTCACCTGGAGTCACCCAAACAGAGAGATTGAGGGATTGGTGTATTTTATTTTATTTTATTTTATTTTATTTTATTTATTTATTTTATTTATTATTTTATTTATTTTATTTATTTTATTTATTTTATTTATTTTATTTATTTTATTTATTTTATTTATTTTATTTATTTTATTTATTTTATTTATTTTATTTATTTTATTTATTTTATTTATTTTATTTATTTTATTTATTTATTTTATTTATTTTATTTATTTTATTTATTTTATTTATTTTATTTATTTATTTTATTTTATTTTATTTTATTTTATTTTATTTTATTTTATTTTATTTATTTTATTATTTTTTATTTTATTATTTTTTATTTTATTATTTTTTATTTTATTTTATTATTTTTTGTTATTGTTTTATTTTTTATTTTATTTTATTTTATATTTTATTTTATTACTTATTACATTTATTTGCTGCCCATCTCTATCACAAGGTGACTCTGGGCAATTTACAGTGTTAAAAAGAATAAAACAATGCAAAGATATGTACACATTAAGAGTAGGGCACAATAAAAATACAAAGTATATAAAGTATACTTTATAACATATATAGCTTTAATCAATCAATCAAAGTTAAAGACCTACCCAAATATCAAGGCTTATCCATTTTATTTCCATCATATCCCTTTTCTAATCATATTCAAAATTTTGTAACGTTTCTCCATGCAGACAAAACCACCATCCCTTCCACCCACCAGTACCACCATGAGTAGCTTTAACAATCTGAAAAAGAAACAGGATCTATTTAGCCCCTGAGCTTGCGCCATAGGGACATTTCACAGGGCTGTTGTTTGGGAGATAAAATTAAGGAAACATTGTATAAGCCACCTTGAATTCTTACAGAGAAAGGTGAGATAAAAATTGCAAGGACTAATCCAATCATCTAAAGGAAGAATTGCAACTAATCAATTAATAACAAGTTCGATAAAGCATGATGATGAATTCCACTTGTATCCTGCCTTTCTCCTGGATGATTCTCAGACTGGCTGGCAATAAAAAGTTCAAGCACAACCCACAAAATACATGGAATATATAGTATATATATATGGAGGTTTTATAATGCTAGTTTTGCCACAGCTAAAAATATCGGACACTAATTTTGTACACGTTGCTAATTTATTCCTACCAGAACCTAAAGTGAAATTTATCAGAAAACTCTGAATCCCTAACCATTCCACTTCTTAGAAAAAAAAGAGAGAATTAAAAGATAATCCATATTTGAGCACAGAGGAAAAAAAGATTAAGCATTTCGGTGTCACGTGAGTTGTGCAGGTGGGCTGATACAGCCTCTTACTTCAGAGACATTTCTTAGGGGGCCAGGTATTGAGAAAATATTCCCTCTGGGGATAAATCACAGAAGCTAATTAGACGTTTGGTCTCCAAACAACGACTGTGGTTAATAAACATGCACACACCAAATAGACCGTTTTGGATCCTCTGGGGAATCCTGCCTCGTGAAGAAGGATTGAAAACAGATCTGAAGCACTTCTGAGCAAGGGAATACCTGGAATAATGACAATGATTGGCAAGGAACACCACAAATCCAGGTTTTGTGGGTGGGGGTAGTTTGAGAACATGCTTTGCCGCAATGAGGTCTCCTGGGCTAGGAATAGAAAATCGAAAATCAAGGAAGAGCAGCAGAAAGATGTGGTGGAGGAAGAGGAAGAGCAGGAGTTTATAGAAAATGCGGATATATAATTCAGCAATAGAGGACAACAAAATTACCATACATGATTTTCCTCTCCTTTTCTGTAAATTATGGGAGTGGGACTGTGGTGGCTCACGTGGTTAGGATGCTGAGTTAGAAGACCATTGAGAGATTGACAGCTTGGAAGTTAGAAACCCGAGAGTGAGCTGTATGATGGAATGAGCTCCTGTCCATTTGCCCCAGCTCCTGCCAACCTAGTAGTTTGAAAGCATGCAAATGCAAATAGATAAATAGGTACCACTTCAGGGAGAAAATACCAGGGACATTAAAGGAGCCCTCTTGGGCATTTCCTGGGCAACGGTGATATCACTGGCTAATCCTTTCAATCCAAAAGCGCCTTGGTAGGTGCTTCCAACACAAATGAAGTAGTAGTAAGGGAGTGATCAAACAAGCTAAGAAATTTGCCAGTTTCAAGTATCAAACATTTCAGGAGGATATCTTGTTAGGGAAAGCCACTTTAAGATGATTCACAAACAGTTTTGTTGTTGTTGTTCAGCTGCTAAGTCATGTCTGACTCTTTGCGACCCCAGGGACCATGGCACACCAAGCCTCCCTGTCCTCCACTGTCTCCCAGAGTTTGCCCAAATTCATGTTCATTGCATGAATTCACAAACTGTAGGGTTTGCTAACAGCTCCATTCTTTGGCTCTCAAAACACAATCATTGCATTCATTCTGTGATTTACATTTTTAGTTGGGATTGGAGAGAAAAAATGAGTTTCTTCTTCCTTTAATTGAGGATTCATCTTCTGTAACTTCAGGATAATATAAGGCAACAGTCCAAAGAATAGAATAGAATAGAATAGAATAGAATAGAATAGAATAGAATAGAATAGAATAGAATAGAATAGAATAGAATAGAATAGAATAGAGTAGAGTAGAGTAGAGTAGAGTAGAGTAGAGTAGAGTAGAGTAGAGTAGAGTAGAGTAGAGTAGAGTAGAGTAGAATAAGAACAGAACAGGACAGGACAGGACAGGATAGGATAACAGAGTTGGAAGGAACTTTGTATGTCTTCTAGTCCAACCCCTGCTCAGGCAGGAAACCCTATACCATTTCAGACAAATAGTTGTCCAGTCTCTTCTTAAAACTTCCAGTGTTGGAGCATTCACAACTTCTGGAGGCAGGTTGTTCCACTGATTAATTGTTCTCACTGTCGGGAAATTTCTCCTTAGTTCTAGGTTGCTTCTCTCTTTGATTAGTTTCCATCCATTGCTTCTTGTCCTGCCTTCAGATGCTTTGGAGAATAGCTTGACTCCCTCTTCTTTGTGGCAACCCATGAGATATTGGAACACTGCTATCATGTCCCCCCTCATCCTTCTCTTCATTAAACTAGACATACCTAATTCCAGCAACCGTTCCTTATATGTTTTAGCCTCCAGTTGCCTGAAACATTTTAAAGAAGAAGATGGAGGAGGATGGCTATGAAAAGTGGTCTGATCTACCTTGTGGTCTGCTGAACCACCTACTTAACATTTATGATACCACTTTGGAAGCTGCAGAGCTGAGAAAAATCAGGTCATACAGCTGAAAATGTCATGTTCCCAGCAGCCTGGAAATACAGTACTTTCAAGAATACTAGGGGGGGGGGAAGGAAGTCACAAGGGTTTTTAAAATGTTGCTTCCCTGTGGATTAATTGGAAAATGTTTTTTTTTTTAAAGGAGGCTAAGCCTTAGAAGTGATTTGCTTGCATCCCACATACTGTAGCACACAGAATATAAACATTTTTTCATACTAGAAGAAAAGTTTTGTTTATATGGGGCAGAGATTGTTGAACTTTATTTGAATCTGCTCAGATGATGGGCTTTGGCCCAAGGAAGCCAGTTGCTTCAGCTTGATCTGAATTTCCCTTTGGTTCCATATTATAGGTATTCTTAGGTCATAGAAGACGTATACTCCATAAACAGGTGATCCTTGACTTACAACCATTTGTTTAGTGACCGTTCGAAGTCACAATGACACTGGAAAAAGTAACTTATGTGAACGGTTTTCATATTACAACTGTTGCAACATCCCCACGGTCACATGATCAAAATTCAGACGCTTGGCAACTGGCTCATATTTATGACGGTTATTTCAGGGGCTCACCTTTTGCGACCTTCTTGATAAAGTCAATGGGGAAGCCAGATTCATTTAACAACTGTGGCAAAGAAAGGTCATAAAATGGAGGAAAATTCACTTAACAACTGTTTTGCTCAGCCACAGAAACTTTGGGCTCAATTGTGGTCATAAGTCGAGGACCACCTGTATAGAAAGCCTTGTGAGTTGCTCAGCTCTGCAGCACAGCAACTTTAATCAGTCCATCTGCAGTGAGGAAAGAGCGCCATGCTTTCATTGAATCTACCCACATGAGCAAACAGTTTATCATACCTTGTTCCGAGCACTGGTAATCCAATTTCTGATGTTTTTCATTATGCGTAAATGTATCTTTCTATGTTTATATATTTGAGATGATAGAGCGTAGAGACGAGCGGGAAGAGAATTGATAAAGATGTTTAAACAATGATTGCTTTGTTTGTGTGTGATTCTGTCAGTTTTTATAGCAACTGTTATAGAAATAGGACAGGGAAACTAAAATCTGATTAAGCCTAAACCCTGGGCCATTATGTGATTATTACAAGCCTCCGCACAGTAGGAGTTATGTTGTTATGATGGAAGGGATTTCCAGGATAATTAAATCAAATTGGGAGCATTGGAGAAATCAGGACCAAACATTACAATGGCTTTCCTGTAAATACCAATAGCTCCAGCTTCCAGTTAATGCATATATGATCAATGTCACTTATCCATTTTATAGAGGGCCCTTTAAGCAAAGCTCACCATTTCTCCCTTCCCCATCAAGATTGGAAGCTCTGGGTTCCTTGGCAAGTGTAAACTACAACTCAGAAATGAACATGATTTGGACAGTATGCCAAGAACAGACTGGTAATATTGCATTTTATATTGCATTCAATATAAAAAATATGTTTAAAAATATGTGGAAAGAGTGCAGAAAAGAGCAAACAAGGGTGATTAGGGGTTGGACTAAGGTCCAAGGTCCTTTACAACTGTGTTATTCTATATTCTATTCTATGAAAGAGATGAAAAAAGTTGCATTGGCTATCGGTGAATTTCTAAGTGTGGTTCACCCATTAATGAAGCATGAGGGTAGGGTGATTTAGAAACTTTTAGTAAGACAGTGAAATATTTTGATGTTTTTGGCTGGTCTGGCTCAGAGAGCCAAATTAAACTTGTAATTAATTGTTGCGGCCTAACTTTGTACTCACATGCACTCATTTTTTGTGCATACAGCCATATGCAAAAACCATTTTATGTACAACAATGCAATTTTTTTTTTTTTAAAAAAAATAATCTTCTGTATAAGAGACATGCATCCCAACTCTTCCTGGTTGTATTTAAACCACTGTATGTCAAGAACAGCAAAGAATATGAAACAATGATAAGAGTAATAAGGTTTAAACATCAGGGAAACATTTATTGTTATAGTTTCTGTTCTATCAGGACAATCCTTATTAAGTTGTGGTATTCACTGGAATACCTTCCAGTCACCATCTACTGTAGTGTAACTTCAGCCAGTTATACTACCAATAACTTCAATGGCTCTGTAAACTGGTAATTCTGGGAATTATTTAAACCAGAGCTTTCAACTTGGCAACTTTAAGATGTGTGGACTTCAACTCCCAGAATTCCCTGTTCAACATACTGAGAGAATGGCAGCCAAACACAAGCCAAACCAGCATGCTGGCTGGAGAATATGTCTGGATGACATTCACTTCAAGCCAGGTACTCTTAACGCTCTTTATGTGTATGTGTGTTTGTACGGACAAGAGCATCAACAGATAGTAGGTAGATAGTAGGCAGAACATCACGGTGTGGGTTCTATCCCTGCACACACAAAAGGCATCACAATGTTCTATCTGCTGTTTTGCACATGGTTGCACCTCCCTCCTAGAGATATCCATAGGTGGTTTAGATAGAGAAAGTATATGTGAAAAAAAAGAAGGATTGATATGGGGCAAGATTCAAGAGGACCCTCAATCTCTTGGGTTCCAAGAGGGCAAGTCCATAAGTTTAGGATTGCTTAATTGTGTACTGAACTCTACCATTGCCAGTCCAAAGCCTGGATAAGAAAGGAGGAGGGGAAGCATCTGTGACAAATCGGCTGAGATTTCACTATCACATCATTACACATCAAACCCAACATAACGCTTGAGATGCAAGATGCTGTAGACCGCATGAAGTGATGGGCAACATGTTAAACTCTGGACCCCGTGATATGGTGGGAATAACGTGCAGAACAAGAAGAATTGTTCACATTAGGATTCTAGTAAAACCTCACAAGTGCAACCACTTCCCTGAGCCTTATTTACCTTAAGGTCTCCTACCTACCTCAAGAGCTGTCCTGAACTGCCCAGCTGCCATGGCGTACTTCTTCTGTCTGTAGCAAGTGCTCGCATCCTTCAAGGATACTTGAAGCCACTTATCCATCTGGGGCTGAAGACCCGTGTTTGTTGTTCCTTGGCTATCTGTGCCTCCAACATCTGAGGGCTTGGGTTGTGCGCTGCTGGGACTCTGAGGTTCTAGGAACTCATAGGAAACGTTCTCTTCATCCGTGTAAATCAACTTCATTTCTACTTCTACAAGGCTCTTCAGGGGGATATGGGACAGCAACATGGTGGCAACCAGGTTGTCTTGTTCCAGCAGGCGTGGATCTTTCCTCATCACCGGCTTCTCATCGCCCTCCATCTTACGTTTAAGGCCCAGCCTCTCTAAATCATTAGATTGCTTCTCCTTGCTTCCTGTTTTTAGTTTCTCCATTGCATTTTCTGCCATCTCTGCTCCCAGAGGGAGTTTTACCATTTGCAAAGCTTCTAGACTATCATTCTGATGCTGGGTCGCTATTCTCAACTGCTGAACGACATACTCTTTTCGACAGGCTTCCTTCGTGATGTTCTCAAAGTGTGTGCTGTTTGCTGACTCCATGACTCACAATCTACATACACAAATCCTGAGTGGGGAAAAGGAAGCGCAGAGATTTACCATTTGGAGTTCGGCAAACAAAACAGTGCAGAGGAAACATATTGTTCAATTTGCCCACAGATTTCAAAGGCAGCCATTCAGCTATAACAAAGAACAAAAAAAAGTTGCCTGGATTTCAGAATCATGTTGTCTTTTGTATTTCAGCAAGTAAGTGTCATATCTCCAAAGCTTTATAAAATATATTTTGATTTCTGGTTTTGTCCCTATCCATGATCTGCCAAAATTACATGTGCTCTTTGGAATTCCATTGATTTCTGTTCTACAGGTTAGCAGATGGGCGAGATGTATGAATAGTGCTGGCTTAATGCTAAAATGAAAAGGCATGGGCTCAAAATAGCTGCAGTCGGGCAGCATATACATTAATAAATTATTAAATTAAATTATTATATAGGATATGCTGCTTGATTTGGGTTCTTATTGGCAAAATGCTTGTGCATGCATAGTAAGCATTGCTGAGACTATGAATTAATCTTAAGCCCATGAATGATTGATTATTCATGAAATAGACCTTTTGACAGAAATGGAATTTATTTAAGGCAGCGGCCCCCAACCCTTTGGACACCAGGGACCAGTTCTGTGGAGAAAGGTTTTTCCGTGGACCGGAGGGGGTGTGGTTTCATGTGCTGCCAGCTTCGCTTGTTTGCGCAGCCTGGTTTCTGGCATGCCGCGGCCCAGTGCCGGTCCACGGACCAAAGATTGGGGACCCCTGATTTAAGGAAATACATGATGAAGACAGGTATAGCTGACATTTAGACTAACTCTACATTCTACCAGGCAAAAGTCAGAGTAAAAGCTCTATGCAAGCATCCTTGAGAACTGATGTCAAAAGAACTATCCCTATTTTTCTCCTCCTTAGCATCATAAATAGACTTCTTGATTATTCTTCATGAAAGTAATTACATTCCAAAAGCTGGTAAGGGATTCCAAGCTAACTTTGTCTAGTTATTAATGACTTCTTAACCCATAACTCCAGGCAAATTCTATCTTAAGCAGCCTAATTTCCACTACAGACTTAGTAGATACAAAGATGGACATGCATTTCTTGTCTAGGCTAATGTCAGTCCACTTGAGGATGTCATATTTTCCATGCATCTGTGCCTCTTTGTTACCTGGTAGAACTGTCCATGATACAATGGAGTGCTTACTTAACTGAGTTCACGGAAGTGTGCAATTTTGTCCATATACAGTATAATCATGCCTCCAGTAATGATTCAAACAACCAAAGTTGCAGATTGATGCATGCAGTTTATAAAAGCAAACAGATATGCAGCACCTTTTAAGGAGCAAGTACTAGCAATTAAAAAAACAACTATTTTCCTCCATAGTTTTTTTTTTGATCTACCCATTCTCTTATGAAACGTTTTGCATAAATTTGCATGCCTTGCCAGTGATGGGTTGCTGAAAACATTAACTCTGGTTATAAATAGTGGGGAGAAAAGGTTGTCCCCTTCCCAGTTTTTTTTAAATCTAAAAGAATGTTTCCTTTTCACCTAAAGAACATATTGCATCAGAAATGAAAGGCAGAGCTGGCCAGACATCATTCACAGAGAGAGCATGATTTGCAAACAGCAATTTCTTTCAAATTGGCTTTGCGTGCTTTGAAAAGTGCCTTTATTTGATGGATGCAATTGAGCTCCCTGATTTCTGTGTTTTTCTAATTCTTCAGATTCAAACCCTTTCCTTTCCTTTCCTTTCCTTCCCTTCCCTTCCCTTCCCTTCCCTTCCCTTTCTTTTCCTTTCCTTTCCTTTCCTTTCCTTTCCCTTCCCTTCCCTTCCCTTCCCTTCCCTTCGGTTAAATGAACAATGAATGGTCCGAAAAACAACAACAAATGCAATGGCATTTTTTTTCCAAAATGAAAAGAGAAATGCCTGAAGAGTGAAGCCATTTTAAACGGGGTGGAGAAAGAAAATTGTGCTGTCAGATTCCTGCCTTTACCAGGACCTAATTTTAGCTCCTACATGTACAATTCTCGAGGGGTGCTAAGGGGGTGGGAAGAACTTTTCTAAGCAGAAAAATATGAAGGCTGCACATGGTTGTGTTTGCTGCTATTTTATTCCATCTCACATGTGGGGTTCTTTTTCCAGAGTCTTTTCTGTATCACTAAAGAGCAGGGAGATATTGAAAAAGCTTCTGCTTCTGCTCAGTCAGGCTGACACTCCTGGCCCTATTGTAAAACTAGGTTAACAAGAATGACCTCATTTCGGTCATTGTCATTTGACCCTTATTATTTTTAAGTTACTCTTTTAAAAAAATGCTTTTCTTACTGAAAATGATGTGCCCACACGCTTCTTGAGCCTGGCAGCTGGCAAGATGAGAGGATTTGTATCACCAGGAAAGTTATTTCTGACAACCCTTTGCAACAAACCCCCCCTGTTTTAAAATATTTCTTATGGGGGGGGAGTAGCGGAGAAAAGGAAGAAAGTTTGGAGGAAACACCCCCCCCCAGGAAAAAAATGCTTTCCCATATTTTAATGACAGCTTTTTTGGTGCCTGGACTTCTTTATCCATATCTATAATCTTTAAACTTGGGTAGACACACGGATGATATTGCAGGCAATTCAAAATGGTTGTGATAAAAACTATATTGCCATTTTTCATTATTAGCTATCAGAACTAAATCTATTATCATTTTTCTTAGGGGAAAGAAATTCAAGCAGAATTCAAGAGGCATCTTATCACAGCAGCAATGGGAAAGTAATTCAGGAAGCTTATTAAGGTCCATCTCTACAGTATATATTAGTTACCCCAAATAGGGCAACCAACATTGCATACATTTGAATATTTATTTTGGGCAGTTACATGGGAATAAAAGTATATTTAGGAAACTGTATATTTGAGAAAATGGCAATCAGAATGTGCAGTAGAAACAGTTAATAAACCAAAATTCATTTATTCAGAAGCTTTATAAAGGCCCAACTGGGAAAGATGTCTGTAAAGGTATTAATAGTAAGGGTTTTGATTTTTTTTGAAAATTGGCAGAAAATGGAATGGAATGCACTAATAGTTCAATAATACCACATAGATGGAAGCCAGAGCTAAAGTGATTACTTAAAGTGAGAGTCAGACCTATCAAACATTCATTGTCTGTTTCTTTGCTGAATGCCAAGTTTTTGAACAGCTGTTGCCATCCCTTGGAGGAAAAAAAAATCATCTTTACTATATTGCCAGAATTGCTTTATTTCATTTATTCTGAATTGGATAATTGATTTTCATTGTATTTTATTTCTTTCACTGAGAGAGTAGTCTTATAATAAGTGGCTACCCATATACTTTACCCTAAGATATATTTGAATGCATATGGAACTTCAAAACAACATTGTAAAATTCAAAGAACTGCAAAAAAAAAAAAATAATCAGAAGGATAACAGCCAACGAATTCACTCTACTTATTCACATACACCTAACAATCAGAAAACTAAATAAAATTGTTTTGCTTGAATGGACAGACCGAATAAAATCCTTTTATTTTGAATCCCTTGATTTGGAAACCAGCCTATTGGATTAGGCCAAAGACTTTCTCATTCCAATCCTTTTGTGGCTCACAGTGGTCAACCAATATTTCTGGACTGAGTGCATGCAAAGGAGGGAGTCATAATCACTGTATTTCCTGCTGTTGTTCCTCTGCAGTTGGAATTTTGAGGCATGCTATCCCCAATCTGAAGTTACTTTGGAGTTTTCAAGACCAGTAGCTCTTGATAGACATATTCTGAGTAACAGACTAACAGAATAATAGAGTTGGGAGGGACCTTGGAGGTCTTCTAGTCCAACCCCCTGTTCAAGCAGGAAACCCTATACCATTTCAGACAAATAGTTGTCCTTAAAAACATCCAGTGATGGAGCCTCCACAACTTCTGAAGACAAGCCATTACACTGATTAATTGTTCTGTCAGGACATATCTCCTTAGTTCTAGGTTGGTTCTCTCCTTGATTAGTTTCCATCCATTGTTTCTTGTCCTGCCCTCAGGTGCTTTGGAGAATAGCCCGACTCCCTCTACTTTGTGGTAACCCCTCAGATTTTGGAACACTGCTATCATATCACTCCTAGTCCTTCTTTTCATTAAACTAGATATTAAACTTCTCCATGAATGTATCCAAACCTCTTTTAAAGTTATTTAAATTAGTGATTACCACAACACTGAGGAATTCAGTACTACAAAATCTCTTTCAGTTCAGAATTTTGGTTTCACTTGATGGTCCCTGTTGTAATCTTTCAAAAGAGAGAGAGAATAACAATTTCTGCCTGTCCATATATGCTTTTATCATGCTCCGTCTCATGCTGTTTCTCAACTAAATTATCTCAAACTTTTAAACTTTTCTTGTGTCTGAACCCTTTGACTATTCTATTTTTTTCCTTTAAATTTTATTTTTCACAGCTAACACTGTCAAAACTCTATCTTAACTGAACTATCCACTATGACCCACGGTCATTTTCCTGGTTAGATACATACCCTATTGGTAAGACAAAATTTATTTTTGAGAAATTTGTGCTGATTTTCTTTAAGCAAGGATTGATCCTTTAAGTGCCTACTTATTTTTTCTTTGACTATGATTTCTACTAATTTCTACTAATCCTTGGAACTGACATTCAGCTAAACCATCTGTAATGTCTGGATCTTCCTGTATTTTTTTTTGAAAAATTAGGGTCATCAAAAAGCAGGGCATTTTCTAGTTCTATGCCACTGAATCTGATCTGAGTGACATATTTTTGCTAAGTGGTCAGCAATTCTACATTTAGATTCTTTAAGAACTCTCAAAGCTGGTGACATCGGACCCAGTGGTTTGTTACAATGTAGTATCTCAAAATGTCCTAGAATTTCTTCTTTACTTATCTCAATTTGCTTTACTTGTTCCAGTTTCTTTCCTGGGAAATCAATATAGATTCAGGGAACTAGTCCATTTGGTAAATGCAGATGCAAAGAGTTCATTCAATTTTATTATCCTTACAGTTCCTGCAACAAGCACCTTTAACAATGCAAATTTCTAAAGATTTCCATTCTTTAGAAGAACACAGTTGATCCATAGGCTAATCCTTTCTTCTTCTACAAAGACAAGCCTATGAGTGCCAGTAGGGTAAATTAGTCAGTAAAACAACCACCATCCATTGGAGGTTAAATAGCAAGGGCCGAATTCTAGCAGCCTCTGGCCATGAGGAAGAAAAGGAAAGAAATTTTACTCACTCAGGGTTGTGGAGCCAACCCCCCCCCCCCGAGATCAATGAGTAATGAGAAAGAAAATGGCATTAGTGTGTTGAAGGAAAAGTCTTCATCATGGTTCAGTCCAAGCTGGAAATAAACAACATGGCGACTGCTTTAGAAAGAAGGTTGTAGTTTATTGAAGAGGAGAGCCAGACAGAAAGATGGCTCTGGAAGAAAAGAGAGAGAGTGCATGTAGGGAGTGGGTTTTTATACCCTCTGGAGCCTTTTGTTTGGAGTTGTTCCTGTGGCATGAACTTTGACCTGAGTCTGAGTGTGCCCTTTGGCATCTGTGGGTTAATCCTATTATGTCTTGTCTTAGAGTTTGGGTGGGGTATGTAGATTTTAGGTGTCTTTGTCTTCCTAAGCTTCTAGCTGGGGGCCTCAAATCTTCCTGAATGGTTTACATCTGCATTTCTACAGAGCTGGTTTCTGCTTGGGGGAGGGAGACTTGGGGCTATTAAGAAAACTGGGCATGCTTTTCTGCCTCTTTAAGATCCTTTGAGAAAATATATTTTTCTGCTCTTTTAATATTTCCTTCTCTGGGGGGGGGGGCGACTTCCCACAAGTGTTTGATGTTATTTGTATTACTTTAGACTTGCCTAATATCTTTTAAAATGATCAAATGACCCTACATCGGTGTTTGTTTAGATGTTTAATCTTGTCTTTAGTATTTTTATAAATAACTCAAAGTGGCAAATATACCTAATATTACTTCCTCCTCCTATTTTCCCCTCAACAACAACCCTGTGAGGTGAGTTGGGCTGAGAGAGAGCAATTGGCCCAAAGTTATCCAGCCAATGTTTGTTCCTAAAGTGGTACTACCGGTTGAATTCACAGTCTCTTAGTTTCTTGGTGCCTTAACCACTAAACTAGCTCCCACTTTCTCTTTAAATCTTTTCCTCATGTCTAATAACCATTAATGTTTTCTTTGCTACTGTGTGTTCCCAATGAATTTGAAAAGACACCTTAGGAGATTGTAACGTTCCTAAGAAAACCTAGTCTTCTCTAAACTGGCTATCAGTGACTACCAGCTATTGGGCTTAAACCAGGGGTGGGATTCAAATATGTGAACAACTGGTTCTCTGTGTGGATGCTGCTTCCGGAAGTCCATTCTGGGCCTGGGCAACAAAAAATTAGCTAACGGTTCTGCCAAAATGGTGCAAACCGGCTGTATCCCACCACTGGCTTAAACTGCTCTTGAGTTTTTCAGTTAGCAGAAAAAAAAAGGGGGGGAATATCTTGGCCTGGTTGAAGAGAGGAGGAGAAGATAGTGGGGATAAATACCCATCTGAAGGCAATAAATGGTGCAACAATCCAAATTTCCATATTTGGTTGAGGCAAACTAGCATTTAGGCTAAGCCTTACAATTCCTTTTACCCCTTGACAAATGACACAATGACCCACTTCCTGGATGGTTTTCTGCTTTAAATATACTGAAAGATCTTCCATTTTATGTATTTCTGTTATGCATTCTTCATATTCTTCTTGTCTGTATTATTTATTATCATTTACAGAGTTTCTGCCGGTTTCTTTTTTATTCTCCTCATTAGAATAGGCTTTCTAATTCCTGAAAGGGGCCATTTTAATTTTTTACGCATTTCTGGATACTATAAGACATAGGTCGGCCAGCCGAAACATCCAACGAGCCGCACGGACCCGTTTCCCTAAAAAAAAAAACCCCTGGGAGCCGCACCCGCCCGCGCATGCGCGCCCGCCCGCGCATGCGCGCATGTGCGCGCACCCGTGCATGCCCGTTCGCACCCGCGCATGCCCGTTCGCACATGCGTGCCCGTTCGCGCATGCGCACGCGCACCCGTTCGCGCACGCGCACCCGTTCGTGCACGCGCACCCGTTCGCGCACGCGCACCCGTTCGTGCACGCGCACCCGTTCGCGCACGCGCACCCGTTCGCGCACGCGCACCCGTTCGCGCACGTGCGCATGCGCTCCCCAAAATGGCGGCGGAGGCTCCGGAGCCGCAGGTGATGCCTCAAAGAGCCGCATGCGGCTCCGGAGCCGCGGGTTGCCGACCCGTGCTATAAGAAAATGGTAATCTTGATTTGTTTGACTTCATGTGACAGAAATACGTCTTAACTGGGCATCCATTGTTGTGGTTTTAAATAATCTCCAGACCTTGTGAAGAGAAGGCTTGATGCTTGTTTTCAGTTTTTCCTTTTCCCAAATGGCATCACGTTGGATCCTTTCAGCAGTTTTTTATTTGCATGTACAGCAAATGCACTAGCATTTATCTGAAAGAATTTTACTAATAGACCAGTTTTAGACTCTTTCTTAAAGCTGAGGGGATATCCTATGTATACTGAAAGAGGTGGGAAGCATCAACAGATCTTTGCTTCCAAAAAGCTCGGTTTCTCCAGAAAGAGACATATAATTTCAGCTCTTGTGAGGTCCATCACTTGCAGAGAGAAAATTATCCTGCCACATCATCCTCCCCAACACCTCTACACTCAGACAACAGAATTAAGCTATTGTCTGACAGGTTAGCTGTACAGAATGTACAGAATGTTCACAATGCTATTTGTCTGGAAACTTCCACTCAGGTGATCCATAAAGGTAGCATTGGAATTATTCTGCTCGGTCTCCACTGCCTGATAGGAATCTGAGTGATAACCAGTAGGAAGGCAGTGAAGCATTCATGCATTGAAAAAATCATCTGATGCACACCCAGATCCTGGAATTTCCCAGTGGCATAAAACAGAAGAGTATAAGTCCTCCCATCAACTTTCGAAACTCATCTTCAGGTTATCATCTTTAAGCTACCTGGGAACAAGGAGCTACTTAAGCTGTAAAGTGAGTCTGTGCAGTCATTTCTTTTATTTTCCAACATTCTGTTGTACTGTAATATGACCAGTAAAGATAAGTAATACAGGTAGTCCTTGACTTACAACCACAATTCAGCCCAAAATTTTTGTTGTTAAGTGAAACATTTGTTAAGTGAATTTTGCCTCATTTCTTTTTTCTTTTTATTAGTTTTTATTGGGTTTTTTTAATACAATTTAACAGTTCTTATTCAACAAACGTGTTGTCTGAGTTTATCATTCACTAATACAAATTAAATTCCTAATCCCTAATTCGTTTCTCCAACCATTGGTAAAGTAAGTCCCAAGTTTGAAGATATTCTCAACTTCAAAGTAAGTCTGTCCATTTCTGCACAGTCTATTTTTTTAATTATTTCTTCCTCTGGTGGTATTTCTTCATTTTTCCAGCATTGTGCAAATGTAACTCTTGCCGCTGTTATCATGTGCAAAATCAAATATACACTTTGTTTATCAAGTTTTTCTGGCATTATGCCTAATAAAAAGAGTTCAGGTTTAAAATCTATATGTTTCCCCAACATCTTTTCTAGAATTTTGCCTCATTTCACAACCTTTTGTGCCATGGCTGTGAAGTGAATCACTGCAGTTGTTAAGTTAGTAGCAGGGTTGTTAAGTGAATCTGGCTTCCCCTTTGACTTTGTTTGTAAGAAGGTCACATGATCCTGGGACACTGCAACCGTCATAAATATGAGTCAGTTGCCAAGCATCTGAATTTTGATCACGTAACTGTGAGGATACTGCAAGGGTCGTAAGTGTGAAAAATGGTCATAAGTCACTTTTTTTAGTGCCGTTGTAACTTTGAACGGTCACTAAATGAACTGTTGTAAGTTGAGGACTACCTGTACAGTTTGAAAGCCATTAGGTTTAAATGTAGATGTAGACTAGAACTTTGAACTTTTACTCACAAGGATGTTTGTCAAGACAAAACATGTGTACATGTATTGTGGGCACGTGTGTACTAATTCCTGTACAAAATCATGAGATGTTGACCTAGAAAAAATAGCTAGTTTATTTCTAGAATATTTTGTCTCACTTTCCAGAATAGGCTGATCAAAGTGTTTCAAGGGTGGTCTGTCCACTTCCAACTTCCTGTTTCAGAAAATGTACTTCCCCCAAAATGGATGAATCATGCTAGAACTTATGGATTGACCCCTTCCAAGGAAAATGGAACATACTAGGGAACACTAGAACATCACAGGCTATTTTGCACATAGCTACTTCTGAGGGATCTAACAGATAGCAACACCTCGTGACCTTGGCTGATCTTGAAAAGCTAAGCCGGCTGAACCTGCTTAATATATGAATGGGAGACCATGAGGAAAACCCCCTGTATTTACTGGGAAGGCATAAAGGTATCCAAGAAGACAAATGTGGTCCAGCAAAAACTACATGGATGCTTATGTAGTCACTGAAGCTGAATTCATCTTGAGTAGTTTTAACATTTACCTTATTTCTGAGGATTGTGTGTAACTGAAGGCCAGGGAATAGCTTTATAGTTTGTAAACTAATATATTAAAACATAAAAAGGTGTCATCTATCCCTCAGATTAATTTAGATACACACACACACACACACACACACACACGTATGTATTTGAGAATGGCAAAATGTCCAGATGGACCAATGGTCTTTGCATTTAAAACAAAATATAACGAACGAACGAACGAAAGAAAGAAAGAAAGAAGGAAGGAAGGAAGGAAGGAAGGAAGGAAGGAAGGAAGGAAGGAAGGAAGGAAGGAAGGAAGGAAGGAAGGAAGGAAGGAAGGAAGGAAAAAAAAGAAAGACATGTTTTGTGATCCTTGGCACCCAAGACTGAAACTGTAAAGTGACTTTTTCTAACAAGATATATTGTTTGCTACAGAAAGCCATCAAGTTAGATGGGAAAGGAAATAATTTATGGAGTCTAAATCTGTACCAGTTTGTTATAGTGGTTAAGGCATCAGGAAAGAAGAAGCTGTAATTCTAGTCTGCCTTAGAATGTCCTGATTGTGAAGCCAGTCATACCCTCTCAGCCCTAGGAAGGAAGCAATGGTAGATCACTTCTGAAATCTTGCCAAGAAAATTGCAGAGACTTTGTTCAGGCAGTTGCCAGGACTGACTTGAAGCCACAAAACACACACACAAAGTTTTATCAACCACTAGTGCCAGCTGAATGTAAACAGAAGACAAAAATAGGAAGTAGGTTTCCAAATTTATTCTTTTTTTTTTTTTTAAAAGGCAGCCAGACTGCTAACAGTTACTGCTGTTTTTATTTAAAGGATTAAAAAGATTTTTGGTCAGCTTCGGTAGGGCTAATTTTATAAGTGTGCACAGACTGTGGTCAACAGCACCTCTATCAACTCTTCTTCAATTTTCTGAAAAAGAAATTGGCTCCAGCCACAGATGGTCACTTAAGTATTCCTTCTCCTTAGGCCTTCCTCTTCTTTCATGTCCTACAGACAGCTGGAAGGATGCCAGCGCTGTCACAGACTGATGCTTCTGCATTATCCTATGATTTTGCATCCTTTACGTTAGCATGCAAGAATGCTTCATTTTATGACCTTCCTTCAAAAAATTTCACAAAGCTCAAAGGGCACAGAATTTCGTCATTCGAATTTCTCACTGCAAGGTGACTCAAACTCCTATGACTGAAACTTCTGTGTGACATCTCAATTATCCTTCAGAAGGTTACAAAATCAATGTTCTCCTTGCCAAAGATCTGCAAGAAGTTCTCTATTGTTTTATCTTACATCTTAGTATCCACTGGAGCTTTGCCTCTGAAAAGTGAGCTATAGTGGGAATTTTGTAGAAGTATCAACAGAAGCAGAACATTTGTATTTTAATTAAGAGGAAAACCAACAACACTGCATGTTGGTAACAATAGCAATTGACTTATATTGAGCTGTAACATTGCTCCATCTACCTGTAATTCTTCTGGATCTTTCTGCCTTCAAAACCCCTGCCATGTCTTTTAGTGAGGATTATTCTTAAATTCATTAATATCATTGAAGGGGCTGCCACAAAGAAGGGGGGGATGAACCTATTCTACAAAGCACCTGAAGGCAGAACAAGAAGCAATGGATGGAAGCTAATTAAGGAGAAAACCAACCTAGAACTAAGGAGAAAGTTCCTAACAGTGAGGACAATTAACAATTAACCAGTGGAACGGCTTGCCTCCAGAAGTTGTGGGTGCTCCAACACTGGAGGTTTTAAGAAGAGATTGGACAATCATTTGTCTGAAATGGGATAGGGTTTCCTGCCTGAGCAGGGGGTTGGACTAGAAGACCTCCAAGGTCCCTTCCAATTCTGTTATTCTGTAAATCTTTTAATACAATATCTTCTGATTGATTAATGTTTGCTTTCTAACAATTAATAGGGCAATTGATATATTACTTTGGGAATGCTCTAGCGTAGATACCCCCCCCCCCATCCCAAAATCAAACATTTCTATGGTTTATGCAAGCAGGACAGAATGAAGATACGGCAACGGTTCTGAATTCTTTCCTGTTTTTGACTTCCTTTTTTTTAGAAGGCAACTGTGTGTCTCATTCATTGCAAGATATTTATTTTTTCCCCTAGTCTGACTGAATGTGTTGTCTGAGAACTGGGATGCCTTAACAACACAAAGCTACATGTCACCTCCTTGCATTTCTGATTGATTTTACATTATCTATTATGACCCCTTTTTAGTATATTCTTTGTTTCCACGATGGAAAAAAAGCTAGACTTGGGTACTGGTAAATGTGATAGAAGCTGAATCTGATGTTAAATCCCCCACTCAAGGGTTCATCTGCAATCTGACTCTTTAGAAAAGGAAAATCAACATTTCTTATGGCTTTGGGGAAGCTTATTCCAGGCACTATGAGATCATGGCTATCATAGACTCCACTGATTAAATTCAATCAATTTGCATGAGCCCCAAAGTCAGCAAAGCTGATTGGCATTCGGTTTCACATTAACACGTGTTCTGTTTATTTAAATGGGTAAACATTTTAAATCAGCATGGTCTGATCAGTCAGTCATTTCATTTCATACAGATAAGCTCTGAAATAAAAAAAAACCCTCTTCTCTATAATTTTCCAGTATCGTGGTCAGAAAAATCATTACCTTTACAGTACAGCATTAAAATCCCAAAGACTTAACAGTCCATACAAAAATGCATGAGGCTTTAATTCAGGGAAAGAACATAATTCATTCCTTAATTAAAAAAAAATTCTCTTCTTCTAATTCAAGATCAGACCTTGAGAAAAGATTTTATAATACAATTGGGTCAATACGATAGGGATTTTCCCTCCCTCTAAACTAGATGACGATGAGTGGCAATGTTTTAAAAATTGTTGCTGTGTTAGGATTAAATTTAATCAGAGGGGGAAAAGTTGCCTTCCTTCTCTCTGGTTATTATTTCTCCATAATGGATCAGTAAACTGTAGCTCAGTTAATTAAATATATTACATGTTATTAAATTAGCTGGATAATTCAGGAATATAAGAAATATGAAATTGAAAATCAAACCTCTGAGTATGGGAGAAAATAGGGAAATTTATTTCCATAGGAATTGGTTTGCAATTATTTTTATTTCTTGTCCATTTTCAGGATTGACTTGGCCCTTATTGATAACTGACAAATAATCGACCCAATGGGTAGTAGGTCTATATCACTGAGCATCTCTTACTGAATACTCAATTCCATCTTTGCATGCATGTAAACAATATACATCTGCATCACATCGGCCTCATTTTCCTACCTCCTCAAATCATCTCTGGATTATTGAAACAGATTTTAGATAAAAGTTATGGCTTAGCAATTAAAGAGAAATATTCTTAGCACATTATAAACAAGCAAGTGACATGTATGTTGTTTATGAAAATAATAAAGGTGCAATATCGATGAAAATTAGTTAATTAATTAATTAATGGACTCCATTGGATCATGCCCATTTGACCCACCAAGCCAAATGGATATATTTGATAAATCCCCCACCTCATTGGTGCATATTTGGGATTTTGCTGTTGGATTGTCAGTCACTGAATTGGCTGCAACATGTAGCAGGTGGTAGATGTTGCAAGGTAATGAGTCACAAATTATCACAATGTACATAATGAGCCAGGTCTATAAAAGCTGTTGGTTGGAAGCAGAGAATCTCACCCATAATTGGTGGGGATCTGTTGCAGGATCTCTGCATGCGCGCGCGCACACACACACACACACAGAAAGAGAGAGAAGGGGGGGGGGAAATGTCAAACACCAACAAATGTCTGATTTCTGGGTCATCTTTCCAATGAGCTTCATCCTAAAGTTTAAAGGAATTCTGCATTTGTGTGACACAATATTTCAATTCTACCTTTTCTCCATGGATCTCAGAGCAGTGTTCAATGGATTCGTTTCCTCATTCTAGTTACATTATAACCCTGGCTAGGTTATAAAACAATATGTGTGGCTAAAGCTTCCAAACATTTCTGGTGAATGACTAGGAGGGCCAAATTTGAAATTTTCTATACAATTCATTCTTTCAAGCCAGATCAACATTTTATGTATGTATGGATGTAGGTAGGTAGGTAGGTAGGTAGGTAGGTAAGTATTTTTTGGCTTCAAATGCTGTTTGTTTATTCTTTGATAGTTTGCCCTGTAGAACCCAAAGTCCCAGAAGAAAACATTTTATATTTGATTTTGTTGGTTTTTGTATGAAAATTATCGGCTGTTAGGGGGACTTCTGGCCAAAAAACTGGGCTGCATTTCAGTTCATCCTTGCCAAGGTAAACTGCCAATGTTTACTCACCATACAAGATTGACAGTCCCAGGGTGGAATCCACAGCTCCTGAGTGCCCTATTCTCCCTCTGTCTCTTGAAATACAACTGGAACAGACTTTTCACGCTGTGCTTCTGAAGCCAGAGAATGTTTGCAAGGGTTTTGAAATGAAACATTCCACCAGCAACTGCCTACAACTCCTGGAGCACAAAAGGAAAAGCAGATTTGGACGCTTGGGTGGTTCACGCCATGTGAAATAAGAAATGCCATTTTTACATGGTTGCTGGAAGGTGCAAGGTGTTCCAGTGCATGATGCAAAAGATACTTGCAATACCCAAACTTAGCCATCCCCAACCTGAGGCTGTGTAGATGGGCAGTGATTAAGTTCCAAGGAATCCCAATTGGCATAGTAGCAATGGTATGTGAGAATTCGCTTGAGGAGTGAGGGGAAGAAATGCTATCTAGGAAACAAAGAAATAAGGAGCCCCTAGTGGCTTAATAGTTAGAGGGAAAACTTAGGAAAGACCCCTCCCAATTGTTCAGGCAATTAAAAATGTCAGCGGGAAGATTGTATCTTCAGACTTGCAACATTCTGTTGATGTAGCCTAACAATAAAGTAGAATTAGCTTATCTAGTTATGTTTCCTGTCTGCTTTACCTAGGAGGGCTAACATAAATCTAAAAACCAACCATTTTTTATGTAAGGTTTTATATAAAAAACACCTTAAGAAGTAATAGTACAAAAAAACAGATAGAAAACCCTAGGTGAATTTTTAGGTATCGAAGTCTGATCCAGTTTGGCATAGAGGTTAAGGCACCATACTAAAAATCAGGAGACTATGAGTTCTAGTCCCACATTCAGGGCCAGCTGGGTGATTTTGGCTTGTCACTCTCTGTCAGCTCTAGGAAGGAAGCAATGACAAACGACTTCCCAAAAACCTTGCCAAGAAAACTGCAGAGATTAGTCTAGGCAATCACTGGGAATCAAAAACTGACTCAAAGGCACATTACACAGAATATATCCATTATCTTTTTAGTTATGATATTGATGTTTTATTGTCATGTTCCTTTGTCACTGTTTATTTTACTCTATTATTTTACTTCTGTTTGCACTCCTTTTATTTTCTTTCTTTTTATTATTGTAAGCTACCTACAGTAGCTCCACAGTAAGCTAGGTGGCAAATAGAAATTTAACAAATAAATAAAATAAATAAATTATATATATATTCAAAATTCTGTGACTGACAAAGAGTTAAATGGGAGACTAGTATAGATATAAAAGTGTTTCCAGTACAAACTAGAATGCTATTGAAATCTAACTGTAGTTTGCAAAGAAATCTCTCGTTTCTTCATAGCAGGTCCTTCTAGCACCCGCATGAGGGGATTTTGATGCTTTTGTTACACAGATTGAGAAGACAATTGTTTTGCTACTGGGAACTTTGAGGAGTGCATAATGCTTAGAAATAGGAAATCAAAGAGGTACTTTGAAATATGGGCTTCTGTACACTAGATGCCATCCAACTCCTAGAGATTATGAGCAGTTTATAACAAAGAAAAAGAAGTTTGAAGGAGTGAAATTAGTTATTTTAAAGTAGCTGATGGCCTGCAGACAATCTCTCTCTCTCTCTCTCTCTCTCTCTCTCTCTCTCTCTCTCTCTCACACACACACACACACACACACACACACACACACACACAGGCATTCATCCCTTTCCTCAGAGCTGTATTCACAAGTATTCCTGCTGACTTCCAGCACATGTTGTCGTTTTCAAGGACATGTCGACATCCTCACACCACCCAGATCCTTAGTTTATAAAATCAAATGCCAATTCAGAGTGGGTGTGTAGGAGAAATGGAGATAGCAAATGGCTTACAAGCAAGTAAGTCGCTTGTAAGCCATGACTATCAATCAACAGCCAGGAACACAAAGTACAGCAAGAAATATATTGTGGTGGGAATCCTGCCCGGAGCTTGGCTTGAAGCTCAGCTGGAGTGCTCAAAAGCAATCCTGCTTAAGAACAGAGCTTGGGGCTGGACCTGGAGCTCAGCAGCTCCTACAGTAGAAGAGAAGCAACTGCACTGAAACAACACTTCCTCTCAACTAGAACAACTAGACTTCTTGCTAAACCATACAATAAACAGTTATGGGAAAGGGGTACATCTAGTCTAATGAAGAGAAGATCTAGGGATGATATAATAACAGTCTTCCAATAGTGAAGAGGCTGTCACAAAGAAGGGGGGGGCATGTCAACCTATTCTCCAATGAAGGCAGGACAAGAAGCAATGGATGGAAACTTTATCAAAGGGCAATCCAATCTAGAACTAAGGAGAAATTTCCTGACAGTGAGAACAACCAATCAGTGGAATGGCTTGCCTCCAGAAGCTGTGAGTGCTCCATCACTGGAGGTTTTCAAGAAGAGACTGGACAGACATTTATCTGGAATGATATAGGGTCTCCTGCCTGAGCAGGGGATTGGTCTAGAACAGGGGTTCCCAACCAGGGGTGCTCGTACCCCCTAGGGGTGCGAGATAATATTCCAGGGGGTGCGAAAACTTGGGTTTAGAAATTTCAAAATTATAGTGTATATGCATAATTCGTTACCGTTATTTTGAACTTTTGTAAGGGGTGCGAGAATATATCAGAAGCATTCTAGGGGTGCGGGATATAGAAAAGGTTGGGAACCATTGGTCTAGAAGACTTCCAAGGTCCCTTCCAGCCCCGTTATTCTATATTCTAGAAGAAGACAACAGTTGTATATTCCTTTATCGACTTTGAGACTTTTGTACAAGCTGAGTTTTAACAGACTAATTATAAAAGACTGAGTTGTGAAGACATATTTATATGGCAACATCACCTGGCAAAGTGTTTGAAGGGGAGGGGTGACCCAAAGTATTGTTTTGTGGCTGGGCAGGGTGTGTGCTGCAATAAAGTATTGTGCACAGATTTAGTATGCTGTGGTGTGTCTGGTCCTTGGGGAGAAAAAAACCTTCAGAAGCCCAAAAGGGGCTTCAGTCATGCTTGCCAAAGGCCTGGGCGAGCAGCCAATGTTTTCAGGGTCTTTACAAGCATCAGCAGGATGGGAGCCATTCAGATCTCAGAGGATCCTCATTTCAGAGGGCAGGACCTGCTATGGAGAAGGTGTGCTTCTGGGTTCCCGGCATTGTTTAATTGAAAGAACCTGGAGCACACTAACCCTGCCCAATCAGATCATTTGGGTAGATACAAGGGAGGCAGACATAAATTTGCACTCCCTTGCATGCATATTTTAAAGAAATGTGCTGGAAAATCTGAAGAAATAATTTCCGTAGATTTTCTTTTTGCCAACAAGTTTCTAAATTGAGGCGGCAGCAGGATGGAATTAACCTATATATATATATATATAAAAAACTGAAGAAAACCAAGATTTACCATTCCTACATGCCAGGATACATATAACTTATCACCCCTAGTCCTTCTCTTCATTAAACTAGACATACCCAATTCCAGCAACCGTTCTTTATATGTTTTAGCCTCCAGTCCCCTAATCATCTTTGTTGCTCTTCTCTGTACTCTTTCTAGAGTCTCAGCATATTTTTTACATCACGGTGACCAAAATTGGATGTAGTATTCCAAGTGTGGCCTTACCAAGGCATTATAAATTGGTATTAACACTTCACGTGATCTTGATTCTATCCCTCTGTTAATGCAGCCTAGAACTGTGTTGGCTTTTTTGGCAGCTGCAGCACACTGCTGGCTCATATTTAAGTGATTGTCCACTAGGACTCCAAGATCCCTCTTGCAGTTATTACTATTGAGCGAGGTATCACCTATAGTCCTATACTGTACCTGTGCATTTGGTTTTTCTTGCCTAAATGTAGAACCTTACTTTTCTCACCATTGAATTTCATTTTGTTAGATAGCGCCCAACATTCAAGTCTGTTAAGAGTCTCCTGCAGTTAGTCCTCAACTTATGACCACAATTGAGACCAGGATTTCCCTCGTAAGTCAAGTCAGACCTGATTTTACAGCAATTTTTACAGCAGTTATTAAGCGAATCGTATTGTTAAATAACCAGAGGGTTTTAAGCAAATCCAGTTTCCCCAATGGCTGTTTTGTTGGAAATCAGCAAAAAAATGGTCACAAATTGGATAATATGACCTCAGGACACTGAAACCAGTCATAACAGTGAGCTCATGCCCAGGTGCCAGAATTGTGATCATGTGGCTGTAAGAATGGGGCAATGATTGTAAGTGCGAGTACAGACATTAAGACTAAGTCATTTTTTCCGATGCAGTTGTAACTTTTAACCAATGTTAAGTGAATGGTTGTAACTTGAGGATTACCTTTATAGCTTTTGGGTGTGCCATATATCTTGACCAGAAAACTTGTCAGCAAATGATTCACTGAAGGTTTGTGAATGAAACACCCACTTTATCCAATCCCTGTGCTCTGACTGAAACTGAGGGGTATCTTCTAATTCCGTGAAACATTCACGAAGAGATCCGAATGATTGTAACTTATCCTCTGAGATTCCTGCTCCCCCGAGAGAAGTCTGCCTTTGATACAGATTTATTGCAGCATTTTATCCTGACTACCCACCCTATTTCGTACTCTGCTGGAGCCTGATATTTAGATTTGTAGTCTGACCCAACAGGGCTTGACTAATATCCTCATGATGATGTTCTCACATGAAGCACTCTCTGGCATAGTCTTAAGTTACACTTCGACATTATGTGTTTATCAATTTTTCCACCATATTTGCTGTACGGTCAGCTCAGTATTCCTGCCAAATAAACGTGGCAGTAGCAAACTCTCGGCAATCATTTATAGGCCAATGTATACAGAGTGGGAAATTGATGGTGGTGCTATGGAACTGGGGGAAGAGAAAGCAAAGGCTGTATTTCAGAGTTATCCCTATCCTGGTCTGTTCTATTGTTCAGTTTTTATTCTTTCCAACAGAATGCTGGAAAGAAGTTAGATAAAGAGGCTTTTGGACTTTCAGCCTGGCCACCTGTCTATCAAATAGACCCATTGGCATTCATCAGCAGGGTAACTTCTGAAAACTGATCAGAATAGGCCAACATTCACTACGGGGACAGAATCCAGGAAAGAAATGACCGTAAAAAATCATGGAACTAGGAGGCTAAACCGAGTGCTTTAGAAAAGAAAAGAATACATTCAATTTTGTTTCTACTTGCAAATCGTTTCTGGAGTTTGGGCTTGAGATGGAAAGAAAATAAAACTTTGACTCTGGGTTTTGCTGATTAGATAAGTTCATTTTTATAGAAATGGCTACTGCATGTTAAGTAAGTAAGAGTAAAAAGTTGAGCCTGTAAGGTTGAGATCTTATTCTACTGTACTAAAAGAGTCAGAAGTTATTGCTTTTCTTTCTTGTTTCTCCTTTTCTTCCCTTTTTCCTCCCCCATTTCCCCACTATTTTCATTTTCCTTTGTATTTTATATCTTGATAAACCTAATAAAATTGTTCTCTGAAAAAACAATCCAGCAAAAGAGAAGTCAAGTTTGAAAATGGGGTCAGGTTTGGTCAAGGATTATGTAGGGAAAAAAAATAGGAAAAAGTCCCCCAATGGGGGGGGGGGGGGAACTATAGGGAAGGCAATTCAGTAGCATCTCTGAATGTTAGCAACATCTTCATTCTAAGCTGTTCCTTTTCCTCTTCCCTCCAGGATACATGGTTCTCAGTACATGCAATTCACCTCATGCTTCCCATGCATAAATCATATGCACTCAAAACTGAAAAGAGCAAAGCAGAGCATTGGACATTTGTTTGTCTGGGATGGTATATGGACTCCTGATCTTGGAACAGAAGACCTCCAAGGTCCCTTCTAGCCCTTTGATTCTATAACTCTATGATTCTATGAGAAGAGCAGCAACACACATACACACATACATAAGGTATTACTTTATTACAGAGAAGAAAATAGAGATACCTCCTATGGACATTGTCGGTAAAGGGGCTTTAAAGAAAGCTCTGCTTGCTTTCTCTGCCTGATCAAATACAATAGATTCTTTTTTAAAAAGGGAAAATCTGGGAGCCATTATCCTACAACCCAACATGAAGATTGCTGCTCAAAGAAGATCATTCAGTGTCCAGAATGATCAGTGAACTCAAAGAAAATTCAGATGGACAGTTAAATGCTTTTCATTCCAGGCAGTAAAACTGATCAATTAACATATAATCTCAAGTGAAATTTCAGAATTTGGGGTTTTCTGGGGTGGCTGAGAGACAATAAAATAATTACAGTAACACAAGTTGAAGAACAGAAAGGGTTTTCAAGAACGATCTATTCCTGGCCTGTCAATCTGTTTGCATCATGAACCCATTATATCCATGCCATTTTTGGAAGGACTAGTATATATTTCAGGACACACAACAAAGTCACATAGAAAAGTATGCTTGCTTTCAGTATTTGTTTTGCACCTATGTTTTGATAAAGGCACATGAAGAATGTGTTACTGTGAAACCGGTGAAAATTTGCCACTAGAGGGAGATATTGGTACAATAAACATACATCCCATTCTTCAAACACCAATGGGATTATGTTCACTCTCTTACCCTGGTTTATTTGATTCCTCAGTAGTTGACTAGTTTGAGCTTGATAACTCGAAGCTGCAGTTGAGGGAATTGCATAGGAAGGAAGAAAATTTGGAATCCCCCATGGCCCAGTTAGATGCAGTTCCTTCCACCCAGTGGAAATCAGTTACCCAGAACCAGACCAAGGTTGGTAGAAAACAGATAAAATGGAAGTTGTTTGAGCTCCTTCCGCTCAACCAGTTGCATGGTGAGATGTGCAACCCTGATTTTTGCAGAGAGCTTTAACTCAGCCCCGACTCAACCCAGCTTGCCTTATATTGTAGACCCTGATAGTCTTCAAATGGTGGTTGGACACCATCAAAGCTGACACCAGCCAGAGCATAGAACAACTCAAAGAGGTAGTGCAAGGTCAGAAGATGTGGAGAGACCTGGCCCATAGACTTGCTACCCTTCCAATCATACAAAAATACACAGACACATTGAATAAGACATGCTTGCATGAAACAGATAGACACCACTAAGAGGGGCAGACAGAGTTTTGAAACAAGCTCATATCCCTTTAATTTAATTTCTCACATTTGCAGTTAAATGTCTCCATAAGGCTAAAGTTGTGCGGTTATCTTAGTTTGAGATAGCACAGTCTCCGTCCTGGGATAGGAAGGCAAAAACTCAGAATGTCTCATCTCTTTTTACAATGTATAACCTGTCTCATGGTTTCAGTAAGCCTTAAGGCAGTTCATCCAAACAAGATTAAAATAACAAATGATAGTATAGCCATCTCATAAAGTTAGCAAAGCATATATCAAAATCTACATCAGAAACAAACTCAATAGCAATAAAATTCCTCCAGCATTTGCCTCAAGCATTGCTTAGAAACGCAATCAAGGCTGCTGCCTAAAGATAGGCAGAGCGGACTTTTGTAAGTCTGAAAGAGAAGCACAAGGATTGTTTTTTATGGTGAGCCTCGCACAGCACACCAGCTGTAATGGAATGTGTGAGTAACCTTGGGGAAAGAGGGGAAGGGATGCTGCCTAGGAATCAATCATACAAGAGAAGCAGGAGCCCCCAGTGGCTTAAAAGTCAGAGGAGAAAACTTAGGAAGATTCCACCCTAATGGAAGAAGCAGTTAAAAGCAGAGGTGGAAAGCTTGTACTTTCAGATTTGCAAGATCCTTTTAATGTAGCCTTATAACAAGGTGGAATTAGTTCATCTAACCCTATCTGGTTAACTTGGGAGGGTGCTTTCTTTTGGCTTCTTTTTTTCTTGAGATTCCTTCTCTTCTTTTAATGCTCTTTTTGTAAGCTGCACAGAGTTGTGATAGAGTCAGGCAGCCATGAAATGAGAGAGAGAGAGGGAAAGGGAGAGGGAGAAGGGAGGGGCATGGGAAGGAGGGAAGGAAGGAAGGGAGGAATGAATGAATGAATGAAGGAAGGAAGTGTGGGAAGAAAAGTCTTCATCCTGGTTCATCCAAGCCGGGAATAAATAAAACAACATGGCGACTGCTTTGGGAAGAAGGTTACAGTTTATTGAAGAGCCAGAAAGATGGTTCTTGCAGGAAGGAGGAGAAATCAAGGAGAAGGACTGAGCACATGTGGAGTAGGTTTTTATACCCTCTGAAAGCCTTTTGTTTGGAAGTTTCCTGTTCCTGTGGCATGAACTTTGAGGCTATTTCCTGTGTCATGTATTCTGACCTCCTGAGTTTAGGTGTGCCTCTCTGGTATTCTTGATGATCCTATTATGTCCTGTCACAGGTGGGGTATGCAGATTTTTAGGACTTTTGTTTTCTTGATTTCCTAGCTGGCTCCAGCTTTCTGATGGTTACATCTGCATTTGTATAGGGCTGGCTCCTGCTTTGGGCAGAGAGACTTGGGGCAGGCTTGGTTTCTGCTTTTAAAAATCCTTTTGAGGAAATATATTTTTCTGCCCTTTTAATATTTCCTTCTCTGAGGGGCTGACCTCCCACAATCGAAGGAAGGAAGGAAGGAAGGAAGGAAGGAAGGAAGGAAGGAAGGAAGGAAGGAAGGAAGGAATCTTAGGAAAGAAACTAGACATTCAAGTGTCTGTGGAGCAGACCCAAGATGTAATAGTTCTCCTTTGCAGGAAATATTTAAGTTGGAATTAGAAAAGTATAACAAAGATATTTTAGCAACATCTTGCACTTAACATCCACTGCTGAACAGGGATTGAATTAGTTGATCTTGAAGCTTCTTTTAACTCCATGATACTATGCTATTCTATTACGAATTTGTGCTTAAAATCTACCAGACCGAATCAATTCCCGCTTTTTAAGACTGAACAAAAATTCCTCTCTGTTGCTTCTAGAACTGTGCAATCCATTCTCTAGTTAGTAAGTATCCCGATTTTCTTCCTGTTTTTGACTTTCTTTCATCGGAGAGGGATTGTTTTAAAGGTTTCTTCCAGATAATATTGAATTCTTATTTAAAATTATTTAAATCTTACTTTTCAGTTTTGTAAATGAAGAAGTTGAATGCTAAGGGAGATATGTTCTAAAACAGGGCTTGACAACTTATTCTGAATCAGCTGAGCTCTCACACCTACAGAATCTGATTCAGCAAGAGTTTAGAATTCTTATACAGGTAGTCCTCGACTTACAGCAGTTCATTTAGTGACTGTTCCAAGTTACAAAGGCACTGAAAACAAGTAACTTATGACTGTTTTTCATACTTATGACCGCTGCGGTGCCCCTGCGCTTACATGATCCAAATTCAGATGCTTGGCAACTGGTTCACATTTATGACGGGGTCCTATGATCACCTTTTGTGGCCTTCTGACCAGCAAAATCAATGGGGAAGCCAGATTAACATAACAACCATGTTACTAACTTAACAACTGCAATGATTCACTTAACAACTGTGGCAAGAAAGGCCATAAAATGGAGCAAAACACACATTTAACACATGTGCAACACTTAGCAACATAAATTTTGGACACAGTTGTGCTCATAAGCTGAGGACTACCTGTATAGGATATCAATTAACTATACACAATTCAGAAACATACTTTAAAATAGGATTGATGTAATAAAGCAAAACTTATGAAATTGTAGAGACACTGATTACAATTGTGCTATAGCTTGCTCTGGATCTAGACCGTTCACAATGGTAATCTATTTTGTAACGATACAATATAATGATATTTTAAATCTTTAGAAATCAGCCATAATTATGTTTTATTTTCATGATCTGTCATCCTGAGATGGGATGATTAAGAACTAAATATCTAGTCAGGCATTGCTGACATTGACTAAGTGTATGTGTCATGATAAACCCATTTGCTTCGCCATCGTTTACTGAATAAGCACATCAGGCCATAAATCACAGTTTACAAATAATCATTTATTTATTGATATCCATCTTTATTGTGTTCAGTCTTCTTCCTCCCAATGCTAAAAACAGAAAAACCACATCCTGTTCTGTTTTTGTGTTTGGGTTTTTTTCTATTGTTCATTGTTTTTCAATGTTTTAACAATTGCAAGCTGTCCAGAATTGCTGGGAGTCATATAAATTACGATGATGATAGGATCGGATTGTCTTAAAACATTGTGCAAATTTTGCCTGTTTCACAGATGTTGAAACAATGGTTTTCCAGATGTTATTGGAATAGAATTTCCATGCTGACTGAGATTGTAATTTCCAATTCTGCTTTCTTTGTTTCAGAATTAGTTTAGGGGTTAACTCTGTGGAGATTCTCAGTCATTCAGGCTGTGGGAAGAAAAGTCTTCATCCTGGTTCATCCAAGCCGGGAATAAATAAAACAACATGGCGACTGCTTTGGGAAGAAGGTTACAGTTTATTGAAGAGCCAGAAAGATGGTTCTTGCAGGAAGGAGGAGAAATCAAGGAGGAGGACTGAGCACATGTGGAGTAGGTTTTTATACCCTCTGAAAGCCTTTTGTTTGGACGTTTCCTGTTCCTGTGGCATGAACTTGGAGGCTATTTCCTGTGTCACGTATTCTGACCTCCTGAGTTTAGGTGTGCCTCTCTGGTATTCTTGATGATCCTATTATGTCCTGTCACAGGTGGGGTATGCAGATTTTAGGTCTTTTGTCTTCTTGATTTCCTAGCTGGCTCCAGCTTTCTGATGGTTACATCTGCATTTGTATAGGGCTGGCTCCTGGTTTGACTTGGGGGCAGGGTTGGCTTCTGCTTTTAAAAATCCTTTTGAGGAAATATATTTTTCTGCCCTTTTAATATTTCCTTCTCTGAGGGGCTGACTTCCCACAAGGCCATAACTGAAGAAACTTGCCTCTTGAAAAAAGCACCTTTGGGACATCTTCCTGCATCTTATTCTACTTTGGGGTGGTCCCATTAAAAGAATGACCTTACTGCTAGTCGTGGATAAATACAAAACTGGACAATTGTAGTGTGTTAATTAAGGTGGAGCCTCTTTAAGTGAATTGGAACGTTTCTTCCCAAATTTGCTGCCACCTCAATTAAGTTGCCATTTATAACATAAGCTGCCAATGCTTTACTCCTCCATCTTTCTATTCTTGTGTTTAGTCTTCCTTTCATTTTTTTCACCCCTCCTCCCAATCTATTATTATTTATGTATTCAGTTTCTATAGCTGCCCATCTCAGCTAAGTTTCCCATTGTGACAGAGCTTCAGTATTTTGTTGTATTTCCAGATCTCTGTAGTAGAAATTTTCTTATCGCTTTAATTACTTACAACAATATTGTAACTTACAACTACACTAGTGAGGCCACACTTGGAACACGGTGTCCAGTTTTGGTCACCATGATGCAAAAAAGATGTTGAGGCCCCAGAAAGAGTGCAGAGAAGAGCACCAAAGAGGATAAAGGGCTAAACCATCTGATGAAGTCTAAGGCAACTAGGTATGTTTAGCTTAACAAAGAGAAGGCTTATGAATGACATAATAGCCATCTTCCCATACTTGAAGGGCTGTCACAGGGAAGTAAGACCACACCTGGAATACTGCAGCCAATTTTGGTCACCTTATCACAAAAAAGATGTTGAGAGTTTGGAAAAAATTCAGAGAAGAGCAACAAAGATGATCAAAGGCCTGGAGACTAAAACATACGAAGAACAGCTACGAGACTTGGGTTTGGCCAGTCAAAAGAAAAGAAGAAATAGGGGAGACATGATAGCAGTATTCCAGTATTTGAGGGGCTGCCACAAGGCAGACGGGGCCAGGTTGTTCACCAAAGCACCAGAGGGAAGGACGAGAAACAATGGTTGGAAACTGATCAAAGAGAGAAGCAACCTGGAACTAAGGAGAAACTTCTTGACAGTGAGGACAATCAACCAGTGGAACAGCTTGCCCCCAGAAATCGTGGGCGCTCCATCACTGGAGATTTTTAAGAAGAGACTGGACATTCACCTGTCTGAGATGGTATAGGTTCTCCTGCTTAAGCAGGGGGCTGGACTAGAAGACCTCCAAGGTCCCTACCAGTTTATTCTATTCTATTCTATTCTATTCTATTCTATTCTATTCTATTCTATTCTATTCTATTCTATTCTATTTTATTCTATTCTATTCTATTCTCCAAAGCATCTAAGGGCAGGACAAGAAGCAATGGATGGAAGCTCATCAGAGGGAGATACAACCTGGAAGTAAAGAGAAATTTCCTGACAGTGAGAGCAACTAATCAACAGAAAAACTTGCCTCCTGGACTTGTCACTGGAGGTTTTCAAGAAAAGATTGGACAACCATGGTCCAGAATGGAATAAGGACTCCTGCCTTGGGCAGGGGGTTTGACTAGAAGACCTCCAAGATCCCTTCCAGCCCTATGATTCTATATAGATTTTGCTTATTTATACTGTGATAGATTTATGACAGCTTCAGTGATATCACTTTCTATTTTATCATTCAGGTTATTTGGAAGACACATTTCAGGGTCACTAGATTTCTCAGGCACTCTGATGTATTTAATTAATTACCTAATCATCTGTGTCCAATTAATCTTGGAACAAACCCACCAAAAATGAATGAGATTTAATAATTTTACATTCCATCTCCAACATACTGAACTGCATGGTCTAACTAAGTGTAAATCCACTATGCATAGATGTTGCTGATTTTCAAGACCTTACCAGCATAGCCAAGTGTTAAAATTCATTAACATTTGGAAGGCTGCAAGTTACTTGCTACTGATGTAACCTACCAGCTTGGAGTGGAGTGGGAGATTTAGAAGCCACTGAATATAATTTTTCATCCTATGTCCCAAGTCTCACTGTATACAGGTATTGGAATTCATTGTTGGAATGTATTTTTATGCAACAACTACAGTAGTATTTAGCCAGTAGATGGCAGTATTTACAAGTTTGGATCTATGGTATATACTCTATGCCAGGGGTCCCCAACCTGTGGGCCATGACCTGGTAGTGGGCTGTAGGCTGCTGGCCACCGGGCCATGGGACAGGCTGGCCAGTGTGCGCACATGTGTGTACACACACACACATTCGCGCTAATGCCGTGGCCGCGGGATGCGAAAATGAACCAACACTGTGCCTCGGGACACAAAAACGGGACACCGCTGTGCTGCGGGGCGCAAAACCAGGATACCACTGTGCCACGGAGCGCAAAAATGGGACACCGCTGCACCACAGGTTGCAAAAATGTGATGCCACACCACCGCGCTGCACGAAAATGGGCCAACACTGTGCCTCAGGGCGCAAAAATGGGATGCCGCCGCGCCTCAGTATGCGAAAATGGGCTGACACCGCACCTCAGGGCGCAGAAATAGGACACTGTGCACAAGAACGGGGCAGGGCTAGTGAATATCACGCAAGCGCTAGCCCCGCCATGTTTGTGTCATGCGCATGCTTGCAGCCTTGTACACGCGCATGCACACACACGTAAAATACTTCCCCCTTCCTTTCCCTCCCATCCGCCAACCAAGAAAGGTTGGTGACCTCTGCTCTATGTGCTTTTGTTCTAAGTTGAGTTTCCTGGCCCCTGCCCCCTATAATCATGTGATCATATTTTGGAAACCAACCTGCATTTACTGCCATTTGTGATTGTGATTTGTGATGGTTGTTTTTTTCTTCTTCTTCTGGAAACTGATATTTATTTTCAGTTTCCAGCAAAAAATGCCCATTGGGTATAGTGGGTTCACTTAACAATTGCTGCACTCACTTAACAACAGCTGCAAAATTGGTCATAAAATTGGGCATGTCACTTAACAATCACCAAGACTTATGACTGTAATTCCTGGCTCAATTATCGTTATAAATCAAGGACCACTTGTATAGAGTCCTATCTATCCATCTGTACTCAGTCAACCTATAAATATTACGATCTTTAGCAGAACCATAGTAAAACTTGGCAGATGGCTTGTTATGTTCAAATATAGTAAGATTGTAAGTTTAAAAGGTGATCAATCTTCAGATTAAAGCAATCAACACTCATTTTAATGTTTGCAGAAAAGAAGGTTTAACACCCCACTCCATCATGTTGGATTGAAAGTCTAGGCCTCCTCAAAGAAAACTCAGGTGAGAATGAATTCTTATTCCCAAATAAGAACATGGGAAAGCACTAGGTCAGACAAGTCAAACTCGTGACGTCACATGACGTATCGGGACGGTTTTCCCATTGCTGGCAATGGGGTGGGCGCGGCTTCCACATGACGCGTCCGGCCCGTGGGCCGGCAGTTTGACACCCCTGCACTAGGTAAACTAAGATGGGACTAGAGATATGTGAATTCTTAAACGTTTAACTCATTCTTTTCTGTTTTCCATGGCATTTTTTTCTATTAGGATTTCTGCATTATTAATTTTAAAAAAGATGTTCATTATGTTGCCCTTATTCCTCTTCTCCCCCCCCTCCAAAAAAACAACAACCCCAAAACCATCTTTTCTAGTTCACTTTAAAAGCCCAGCGTGTTATATGTGACGTGATTTTCCTCAGAAACACAGGAGGGGAAAGATGAAGGCTTCGTATAAATAGTCCAGGGCTGCTGCTGCAGGTTTTTAAAAAATTCAAATAGAAGAGATCCCTCAGTCAAACATGTTCATTGTTTTGAAAAAATGAATCTAATCCTCCAGCTCCTCTGTGGATTTGGTGGAAGAGAATTGGGAAAGGATGGATGCCAGCCTGACTTTTGGCTAGGACAGGTAGTCCTTGATTTACAACCGTCTGTTTGACGACCATTCAAAGTTGCGACAGTGCTGAAAAGAAAAAGCAATTTAAAACCAGTCCTGGCACATACAACTGTCACAGCATCCTCACAGTTACGTGACTGTGATTCCACTGCTTGACAACAGCATAGGTTTATGAGAGTTGCAGCATCCCAAGTTCACATGATTGCCATTTGTGACCTTCCCCGCTTGCCTCTGACAGATGAAGTCAGTAGGGGAGGTCAGATTCACTTAAGGACCATATAATTCACTTAACAACTGGGGCAAAAATCATTGTAAAATTGGGCACAACTCACTTAGCAATAGCATTGCTTAGTGAAGCAAGTTCTGATGTAGATATCATGAGGACTACCTGTATGTTTTCTGCAATGAGTTCTGTTGCAAAATCACTTCTTCCCTTCCTGAAAAAAATGCTGTATGCAATTATTTTATCTCCCTAAATGCAACAGAGAAGAAACAGATGGGATGTCAGGCTGGGTATATGTGCCTTTCTCTCTGTCTATCCGTGTGTGTGTGTGTGTGTGTGTGTGTTTCGCAATCACTTGGAAGCTCACAACCGGCAGTGACTGCCTTCTTAATATTTTTTTATCATGCGTGCCGAGGAGGCCGAGGAACTTTTTCCTATGCAAAGGGGATGAATGCAGCCAAGCTGAGCGGAGAAATTCTGGATTTTATTTATCTTTTCTACCAGCTTTCCTTTAGTCTGATGACAGAGAAATTGTTTTTGAAATTCTTTCAAAGGAGAAGAGAATTTGGGTGGAACGTTTTTGCAGCTGGCGACGGACAACATTTAAATCTAAAGCAATTTTCAAAGACGATGAAGAATAAAACAAGAGCATGCAAAAGTGCAATTAAGTGCAAATAAGCAGAATGGCAACAGTCCTCCTCCCTAAGAGCCCTCCAGAACAGTTCAGTTTTTCAACAGTTTCTGGAATGCCAACTCTGAGGGTGCCAGACTAGCTTCCCAGAAGAGGTAATTTTATAATCTGGAGCTGTAATTGAAAAACATCTGTCAAGGTTGAATCGCTAAGATGCCAGCTAATCTCTATCGCTACTCAACTTGCCATAGAAACAGGAGGGAGGGGTAGAAAGCATAGGGAGGAAACGGGATTCCAAAAACTGTCCATGGACCGTGAGAGCCTACAAGAATGCCAAGGTCACTAACACAGGTGTCTGATGGAGAAGTGGACTGTTCCCATAATAAACCAAAGCTATATGATTGGCCAACGTGAACACCCGGTGAGTGGGGGTTAAGGAAAGCTACTGTTAATTAGGCAAACTTTCGCGTGGGAAAACCAGAGCTGGTTTTGCTTCTTCAGTTCCGAGATGTGTATTCAATAAAGCTTATCTTTTATGCCCCTCAAAAGCCTTAGATATTCCTTTTTTTGGATTCGCTAGTTGGACAGTTGACAGCATCCTTAGAAAATAGAATAGAATAGAACAGAACAGAATAGAATAGAACAGAACAGAACAGAATAGAATAGAATAATAACGTTATTGTCACTTTGAATGTACGCTAATTGGCATACATTAAAATGAAATTTCATTGCATACAGCTGTCAAATGGTCACCACCTCCGATATACACTACATAAATATGACAAAAATAAATAAATAAGTACAGAATTATGCATATACCCACATATATTATATAACACAGAGAAACAACACAGTCTAGTTCGGGTTATGTATAAATGTGCATGGCAAGAAAAATGAATCTTGCGAGTTTACCAGATGGATGGCATAGGGAACAAAGTTGTTACAGAATCGGGTAGTCCTGCTAGAACAACACTCTCTTCCTCTCATAGATCTATGGATCACCAAAATACCTTGACTGGATATATAAACAGAATGAAAAGAGAGGCGTCTCCACATCACCAAGTAGCCCAATAAATACTTAGGGGCAAAGACAGATACAGCTAGTCCTTGGCTTACAACCACTCGTTTAGTGATTGTTCGAAGTTGCAACAGCACTGAAAAAAGTGACTTATGACTGTTTTTCACACTTATGACCGTTGAAGCATCCCTGCGGTCAAATTTGGGCACTAGGCATCTGGTATTTATGACAGCTGCACAGTCCCAGGGTCATGTGATCACCATTTGAAAGTTTCTGACAAGCAAAGGCAATGGGGGAGGCTGGATTCACTTAATGTCCATGCAATTAATTTAACAACTGCACTGATTCGCTTAACAACGGTAGCAAAAAGGGTTGTAAAATGGGGCAAAACTCACTTAACAACCGCCTTGCTTAGCAATGGAAATTTTGGTCGTAGGTCGAGGACCATCTGCAGTCTATGTAAGTAAAGACTTTGAATTACACCTGGAAATCTACTGGTACCCAATGCAATGGCCTTAACACAGGTGTTATATCACTATGGCAAGTCTGTTTCACTACATATAAAAGCAGCTGCAGTTTCAAAGGCAGCCCAATGAAGAGTGCATTGTGGTAATCAAGCCAGGTGGTGATCACTGCTAGTTGTGCTCCAGTTCGGGCCACAACTGGCACACTAGACAAAGTTGGACGTGGCCTCTACCTGTGTATCTAATAGAAGCTGTGAATAAGAGGACCCATTAAGTCATTGATCTATTATTGGAGGAGTTATACCCTATTCAGAATGATCACCAGAGCAGAGATCCATTTTGTGCAAACCAAAACTCTGACTTCTGATACTTAGTTTTGTTCTCAATAATCTCCAGATATTGGATTAAGACTTCTACATCAGAGGCAAGAGTATCATCAACCTACTAATACTTTTTCATCCAAAACTGACAGATGACCTGTTTAATGCTTGGAAGTTACACAGCAGGATGAAAATAATTGGGTCAGGAAAATTCCGTGATTGATGGTCTCAAAAGTCATCAAGAGATCCAAGAAGACCAGGAGTGGTGCCCATCCTTCACCAAGGTCCCAATGAAAGTAAATAACAAGAGTTATTAATATTACAATGTTGTAATATTTAATATATTGTATTATTATTTAGTATTATTCAATATAACATTTAATATAATACATTTTTTTCTTCCATTCAATCATGTCCTATTCTTGGAGACTGCCTGCACAAATCCCTTCAGTTTTCTTGACAAGGTTTTTCATACGTGGCTTGTTATTGACTCCTTCTGAGGGCTGAGAAAGAGTGACTGGCTCAAGATCATACAGCTGGTTTTGTGCCCTGTTCAGGAGTAGAAATTATATTCTCCAGATTTCTAGCCTGATGTCTTAACCATAACACCAAAGTGATTGCCTATTTTATTTATTTCAATATATTACAATATTATTAACATATTATTATTATAACAGAGGTGATTATGTACCTCATGGCAATGTATACAGATGAATAAATTCATGAAGGATGAATCTATCAAGGGCCAATACACTTAAAAGTAGCAATACCATTTAAGCTTATATACTGCCCCATAGCACTTTACAGCACTTTCTGAGTGGTTTACAATATAGAATCATTATTTGCATATTGCCCTCAACAATCTGGGTCCTCATTTTACCCACCTCAGGATGGAAGGCTGAGTCAACCTTGAGCCCATCAGGACTGAACTCCAGGCTGTGGGCAGAGTTTGCCTGCAATACTGCATTCTAACCACTGCACCACCATGGCTCCTCCAAACATAATTTTACCTCTGGATTGCAAAAATCACTACTTATACAAAGCCTCAGTGGGAGAAAGGTATGTTTTCATCTTCTCCTTATAAGTGCCCCTGAGTTGTTTTGGATTAATTTTTAATTGAGTACAATAGTTCTAAAATTTAATGTGCTCCTTCTTTCTCCCTTAAAGTAGGTCCAGTTTCAATCTTTGGTGTCTTTCAGAAAAACTGGAAAATTCCTTGGCTAAAATCTTGGATACCAGCTACCGGCCAGTATTGGGAATATAAAAACTGTCTTGGTGCAAGTGTCTATAGCTAATGCAATTATGCTCCAAATGAACTTATCTTGATGTTCAGCATGACTCCGTTCAACCTGCGTTGTTCTTTTAAGTGTCAATGCACTCCAGAGAATCTCACAGGCTTTTCTGAGTTTGAAACCCAGCACAAAATTGTGCTGAGAAAAGTAGTTCTAAAGGAAAGGCATTTCAGCTGAATTAATTATCCCAGAATCAGTCCATTGGGAAACACTAGGCAATTAGCTCGGCTGGCATTATCTTCAATCACACTTGAGATTAAGAATATTATTCTAGGCATAGCAATACAACCATTACTTCTTTTCCAGATACATGCAACTAGTTACATACCCTATTTGACTAACTTGGTATCGAAGTTTTGCTTTGGGTCTTTGCAAAGATATTGAAGAAAACGTGCCAAGAAAATTGTAGGAACTTGTCCACTTTGTCTCCAAGCAAAGCACCCCAGAGAGGTCAAAGGCCCTGGCATTTTAGATTAGGGTTGAGAAATCTCTAGTTGATTCATTAAATGTCTGAGCCTGTAGTGCTGTTTGATAAGAAAGCTCTTTTGAAAACTCATCATGTTCAACCTCACCTTTGTGTATTCCAGCAAGAATAATTTGAAGCACGTCTCTTGCCACGAGTTGAGATGAGAGGTTAGGGGGAAGTTAAAACAATTAAGTAAAATGCATAAGAAAACAAGATATATATTTTTTGCTCCAAAGAATTGTAATATCTGTCTTATATTAAGAACAAACAAGAAAACAAAACAAAAAAAGCGAGGGCTGTTTTATTATGTCACCATCAAGATGCCACTGAAGTTTGGCAAGAACTGGTAGGCAATAAGAATTTATTCAGCCCATTGTATTGAAATGTCCTTCAAGACATGCATCCTTATTTCTCTCAACATGGTCTTCTGCTCACAAAAACCAGAATAAATCAGAGGCTGTAGCAATTCTGTTATCAAGAAAAGTTAACTCATTTTTGCTGAAACCCCCACACCTCCAAAAAGAGAGTAAAAAAAGGAAGCTTAATATGGACCCTGTCAGTCAAGGAATTCTGGCAGATGGGGGTCCAGGAGAAGAGCTCTCCTGGACCCTCTGGAACATTGTGCCTCTCAAGGTGAGATCTGTCCCCATCATCTTGGCCTTTCAGAAGGACCTTAAAACCTGGCTCTGCTGTTTGGGCTGGGGTCTCTATGGGTTTTTTCCATGCTGGAGGTGTATGGATTAAAAAGAAGGCCCCACCGCTACCCTGTTGTATCAGATTCCTATCTTAATCCATTTTGTTTAATTTTAATTTTAATATTTATCATTTTAATGTTTTATATTGTTCATATCATGCTATAAGCTGCCGGGAGCTGCTTATAGCAAGATAAATTTAATAATATAAATTTAATAAATAAAAAAGATGGCAGAAGTGTTTAAAATTATGCATAGGACAGAGAAATAGTCAAAGCCAGGAGTGTTGTTCACGAAATGCTACTGAGTTGTATAGAATTCAGGACAGAAGAAGACAAGATTATTTTTTTCACATGGTACGTGGCTAAGCTAGAATTCACTACCACAAAGTATATTGATGTCCATCAAGTCGAATCGCCTTAAAAGGGGATTAGACAAATGTGTGGAAGGATTGATGGCTATTGGTCAACGTGGCCGTGTATCAATCCACTTATGCTCCTGAATTCCACTTGCTGTAAAACATAATTTTCCCATAGTGAATTGATGGGCAGCAGATGGGAAATGATGGATTGGCTTTTGGTCTGATTTAATATGAGCTTGCCTTCCTCCCTCCCTCCCTCCCTCCCTCCCTCCCTCCCTCACTCACTCACTCACTCACTCACTCTTCCCTCTTCCTCTCCTTTTTTCTTTTTATTAAGTGTATATGCTGCCTATCTCATTGCTTACTTTCTTTGACTAATTCATTTCTATTCTATCTATATTCCAAAGAAATGCTTGGAAAAGGCTGGTATTCTGGGAATTATTTTGTGTTATTTTCCCTTTTACTAGTGATTCTTTCAGGTTTTGAAAAACCAAATCAAACCAAAATATGAAAAATAGTTTGTGGGTAGATAGCAAAATTCCATAATTTGGGAAAACCTTACTCTTATGAGCAACAAATCTCTCATTTTAAAAATCAACTGGTGTGCTATGATTAATTTGAAGGTTTTTTTTTAAAAAAAGTAAAATAGTATGCAAGGTTTTTAAATAAATACACAAATTAAGTGATTACAATCCCTAAACAAGTAAATCTATTTAAAATTTTTACTCTTGAAAAAAAGATTACTTTGGAACATGTTGCCAAATTATCGTTCCAATAATTGGAACCACAAATTGAGGTGTAGAGATTTGCTTTATTTGGTGACTAAAGGACCTAAAGCTTACATAGATTTCCAAATGAGAAATAGCAAATGATCAGTGACCAGCACTCTTCACCACTGGGCTGAAAGTTTGCCTACCAGCAAAGATGGAAAACAAAAAGAACTAAAACACATCAAGGAGGCCCTCAGAACCTATGGCTATCCCAAATGGACCTTCACCAAATCCAAAAGAAAAGAAAAGAAAAACACAGCAGGAGGTCCTCCAAAACAGACAAAGAAGAGAACAACAAATGACAAATGACAACAATGTTGTCATTCCATACGTTGCAGGAATATCTGAAAAGCTCAGGAGGATTTTCAACCAACACATACACACTTTAAACCCAAAAATACACTAAGACAGAAGCTTGTCCACAGCAAGAATAAAACACCCAGACACAAACTGTGATATATGCAGTACAATGCAGCGAGACATGTGCAGATCTGTACATCGGAGAAACAAAACAACCACTTCACAGATGCATAGCCTAGCATAGGACAACAAATCCATCAGGACAAGATTCAGCAAGCCATCTGCGTTTCAAAGACAAAGGTCACTTTTTGAAGACAGCAAAATCCACATTCTGGACAGAGAGGACTGCTGGTTTGAAAGAGGGGTCTAAGCGGCCATCTACATTGAGATTGAACAGCCCTCTCTCAACAGAGGGGGTGGAGTACGACACCACCTATCTCCTGTTTACAACACAGTCCTTTCAGCAGTTCCAAGAAGGCTCCATACCCATTTGTACTATTCAGGTGACTCTGAGGGCACAGATAAACCCCCAAGTGGTCTCAATGACTCTTAGAAAGAGTGCTAATGATGAGATGACTGCAAGGAATATAAATCCTTCCATTCTCCACATTCAGTCAGAACTGAAGACGTTTTTGGGATGAGAAGTGAAATGTTTTCGGGCAAAAAACAAAGCAAAGTCCAGTTGCCTTTTGAAAAAGCACCTTTGGGACAACCATGGCTTGCATGACTGAGAATCTCCATGGAGAAATAGCAAAGGGTCTCTATAGGCAGGGCAGGAGGTTGGAGTAGAAGACCTTCAAGGTCCATTCCAACTCTATTATTCTATGTTCTATGCAAAGAGTAGGGAATGGTTGTGATATCATCAAAGGAGGCAGGGCAGGGCTCATATTTTCAATGTTTTGTAGATGGGGAAGATCTTCTAAGATTTTTTAAAAGCAAAATAATTGTGTCAAGCATATAAGAATAGAAATGTATCCTTTTAGTCTTTGTTTTAAAAAAAACCCCATGAAAAATCATGCAATTGAAAACCAGCTTTCTAAATTTGCTGGCATAATTTTTAGAGATTTGTGTAGGTTTCTCCCCAAAAATATGACAATGGCTTGCCAAAACCTGAAAGGAATTACCACACTACATGCAAAGCACCTCGCATTTATTGTATCATATAAAAATCAATAGTAGCCATTTAGTATTGATTCTAATCCTCTCTGCAAAGCGGCAGTCTTCTTTAAAATTGAACTTTAAGTTACATTATAGTATGACAAAGCCTCAGCAATTTGACTTTATATAAATAGACCAGATCAATATTTCTGAAACTGGTATCCTCTGTATGGGTGGTTTGAATCCCCTATCATGCCAGCTTCTAGAAGATATCAGCTTGGAGAAGACCGGTTACGATACAATAAATAACCAAAATGACTTCCACACCACTTTGAATTTTAAATGATGAGCTTAACATTTTCAAATTTTAGAAAGTGCGAGGTTTTTCTTTCTTTTCTTATTTAGCTAAATCGTAATCTTGTTACAGTAGATGAGGTCACCTAGTCAAGTCAAACTGAGATTATTCCCAGGCAGTTTGGAACGTATTACCCAGTATCAGAAGATGTATTTTATACAAAATAGATATGGTTTGAATTGGTTTGGTTTGAATGATTTTTTCCAGATCATGTAAGAGCTAGAAGAGACCGATAGAGGGAATTATTTGAAGCTCAGGGTTGAAATGAGAGGTCGTGGGTGCTTTCTGAGCTTGGTAGTTTTCTTGTAGATATTTCATTACCAAAGTAGGTAACATCATTGATGATGTTACCTAGATTGGTAATGAAATGTCTGCAAAAAGACCACCAAGTTTAGAGAGCACCAAAAGCCTCTCAGATAGAAGACAACCAGTTTGGTATAATAGTTAAGGCATCAGGCTAGAAACTGGGTGACCGAGAGTTATAGTCCCACCTTAAATACAAATCCAACTGGTTGACTTTGGGCCAATCACTCACTCGATAGGCAGGAAGCAATGGCAAACCACTTCCAAAAATCCTAAATGTGCTCTTTCAAAAGGCAACTGGACTTTGTTTTTTCCTTGAAGATGCTTCGCTTCTCATCCAAGAAGCTTCTTCAAGGAAAAAACAAAGTCCAGTTGCCTTTTTGAAAAAGCACTTTTGGGACAACCATGACCTGGATGACCGAGAATCTCCAAATATCTTGCCAAAAAAACCTGCACTGACAATACCAGGCAGTTGTCAGGAGTCAAGACCGACTCAAGGAGACAAGAAACAAAAACAAAAACAGATAGTGAGTCAGCATAATATCACAACTAGTACATTAGAATACTGGTAAATAGCTTTGAGTTCAATTTCTACTTAACTTTCTGGTTGGTTTCACACATAATGCTTAATCATAAATGCATGCTAACAACACACAGCATTTCCAGTCTAACCATATTATGGATTACCATAATGGCCTTTTTCACAGAAGAAAAGTCCAGGGTAATGACTGTTTTCACACAATACACTTAAACTGCAGATTATTTATCTTTATTTTAGCCTCGTTCAACATGTTCTGAACTCACATTTAAATTAAATTACTGTGGATTGGTAATTGCATTTTGCCTAAATATAAGTTTGAGGGAAGACTTAACAGAAAGAAAAAGAAAAATCGGTGTAGAATTGGTTGCAGGAAGAACATATTAACCATCCAATAAGGAAAATAAATATGCTATTTTATTTTATTGTTTTTATTTATTAAATATCCTATAAATAGGCATTGAGGAGCATCTCTCTGTCTTAAAAGAGTGATAAGGTGGGCAGGGGTTTTAAAGACATCAGCTCTGAACCATTAACATACCATTACAGTCACCATAGTTAGAAACAATGCATGTTATTGCAACAGATTACTCTTCTAGTATAGCTTAGCAGAGAATGAATAATTTGGCATCTCATGCAGAAAAATAAATACAACAAAAACAAAATAAACTCAACACAGTTTGAACTTAGAGCTGGATTTATTCCCGCAAATAATGAATGCCTGATCTCATTACTCAGAATTGCTGAACTTTCTCCTTCAGGAATCAACACTTCCACAGATCTTATTATGGCTTGATTTGATCCAATATGCCAGTAGTCCTTGACTTATGACAGGTTGCTTAGTGATTGTTTGAAGTTTCAACAGACCTCTCCAAAGCTACTTACAACCCAGTTTGAACTTCAAATGGCTGCCATCACCTTAGTTACATGATCCCATTTGGGGACCTGTACTTACCATACTTTTCAGTGTCCCACGGTGACATAGCAGTGATTTATAGCAATAGCACTTAGACTTATATACCACTTCATAGTGCTTTAGAGCCCTTTCTAAGCAAATTGCAGAGTCACCATATTACCCCAACAAACTGGATCCTCATTTTACCAACCTCGGAAGGATGGAAGGCTGAATCAACCTTGAGGCGGTCAGAATCGAACTGCTGGCAGTTAGCAGAATTAGCTTGCAACACTGCATTCTAACCACTGCGCCACCCACGGTTCTTTATGATGTTGTTTTTTTTCTGGAAACCAGCACTTGTGTCACCTTGGTTTCTAACAAAAATGCCCATGGTGGATAATGGATTTTCTTAATGAGCACTGCAAAAAAGGCAATAAAATTGGGTGTAGTCACATAGTGACCTGCTTAACAACTTGAATTATAATTCTGGGCTCAGTTACAGTCATAAATCAATGACTACCTGTAATACTGGTTTTTTTTGGGACAAAGGTAATGTTTAGTTCTATGGTGTTAGGAACATATTTGCATATTGCAATAGTTCTGCTCAAGGTGAAGGCAAGTAGATGTAGGAGGAAAATCACATTAGTCCAGGTGATGGATCTAATTCTGCCATCTCGACAGAAAGTTTTCCAGGACTTCAGTGAAGGAGATCTTATTGTGGGAAGCCGTCTTGCTTAGCAACTATTGAACTGAAGTTACTAATTCATCAAGTGCCTGAAGAATTGGATGACTGAACCCATCACTTAAAATGAAGCATAGCTGCTTCTTTGTTTATGAACGCATATATATTATGACCAGTGGAGAGCGGTGGGGAAAAAAGAGGAACATATAGTAGAGGAGACCACAATCTCTTCCAGGCAGAGGTCTCTGCTTGCACACTGAATTCTACACTGAGGGCTCACTTTCCAAAAAAAAAAAAAAAAAAAATCCATCACGGAAGGAACAGGGGCAAACACAAAATTTCATTTTATTGTATTTCACTTCCATTCATGGATAATTTAATACGGGTGGTCCTACTTATGACCAGAACTGAGCCCAAAATTCCTGTCGCTCAGTGAGACATTTGTTAAATGAGTTTTGCCCCATTTTACGACTTTTCTTGCCACAGTTGTTAAGGGAATCACTGCAGTTCTTAAGTTAATAACACGGTTGTTAAGTGAATCGGGCTTTCCCCATTGACTTTGCTTGTCAGAAGGCCGCCAAAGGGGATCATGTGACCCTCCCTCCCCAGAACACTGCAATGTTCATAAATACAAGTCAGTTGCCAGGCGTCTGAATTTTGATCAAGTGACCAGGGGGATGCTACAATAGTCGTAAGTGCGAAAAATGGTCATAAGTCCCATTTTTCAGTGCCGTTGTAACTTTGAATGTTCACTAAATGAACTGTTGTAAGTCGAGGACTACCTGTGTTGTTAACAATCTGAGATTATTAACCTGACAGCTGGGCAAAATGTTTGAAGCTCCAAATGTGAATATTCTAATTAAGGTGCTTACTCTTCAAATAGGCAATTGATTCTTTCCATCCTCAGTAAATGTTCTGAGAGCTTCCAGGACTCTCTAGGACAGGGGTCTGCAACCTTGACAACTTTAAGACTTGTGGACTTCAGCTCCCAGAATTCCTCAGCCAGCTATGCTGGCTGAGGAATTCTGGGAGCCGAAGTTCACAATTCTTAAAGTTGTCAAGGTTGCAGACCCCTGCTCTAGGAGCTGTATCCATGTGCAGAGTACTGGTTTCTAGGATTGTACCCTATCCTTTTGGTATAGTAGAAGCCTGCAGAAGACCTATAAGGATAGGGCAGACTGAATGGTGAAACCCCCATTTGGTCAAGAAGCTCATGGGTGACCGCAGGTTAATCCTTTTCTCCTACTTACTTAATCTATAAACATTTGTGTACATATAAATGCACATTCATGCTTGTTTGCACATATGGGGGAAAATCATATTCAATACCCTCTTAATTTCCTTCAAAGAAGGCTGAATCAAATTTAATATGATGCACAAAATACACCTCCCTCGAATAAACTGAAGCTTATAATTTCAACAGCGAAGTAGTAGTAAAGCTACGGGGAAGCCCAATGGTATGGAACCAACAGGGAGCAAGCAACCTGATATTATTGGAAAACATCTAAACTAGGATTCTCAAAACTGTAGAAAATTCACAAGATCCTCACCAGCGAGTTTTATCTGATGATGCCAAGGATTGAACCTGAGGGTTCTGGAATGGAAAGCAAATGATGTATCACTGAAATACAATGCCTGCTGTGCTGTAAACATAAACCACAAAACATCTGTCCCATCTGCTAAAGGGTTGCCTCTTCAACTGCATACATGCATATCTATCTATCTATCTATCTATCTATCTATCTATCTATCTATCTATCTATCTATCTATCTATCTATCTATCTATCTATCTATCTATCTATCTATCTATCTATCTATCTATCTATCTATCTATCTATCTATCTATCTATCTATCTATCTATCTATCTATCTATCTATCTATCTATCTATCTATCCATTCACCCACCCACCATTTATCTCTCTCTCTCTCTCTCTCTCTTCTACCTATCTATCAATTCCTCACGTTTTATCTCCTGTGATTTTCTGCCTTCACAAAGTTGAGAATTTCTTTGGAATTTTCTTAGTGTTATTTTGAACTCATTGAATTATGGGAGGAGATTGTGTTCAATTGCTTGTATTGTGCAGCTCTTAGTGCTCTCTGAACTTGGTTATTTGCTTGCAGATGGTTTACCACACACAGTAGCTAATATCATCAATGCAAATTTCTCTCACTTGTATTTCTCTCACTTTGAAACCCCCCTGATTCCCTACATTTCCAGTCTGAAAAAGGCCCCACAGGAAGAGTTTCTTCCTGGAGCTTTTCTCTGGGATGGGACAAGAGACTAGAAATCCAGGATAGCTGTAGAAATCATTATCAATAACCTTAATATTGATCAATAATATCAATTATTAATAATGATTAATAACAATCAATTCACATTATCAAGAAACAACAACAACAACAACAACAACAACAATAGTAATAATAATAGTAATAATAATAATAATAATAATAATAATAATAATAATAACAACAACAACAACAACAACAACAACAACAATAATAATAATAATAATAATAATAATAATAATAATAATAATAATAATAATAATAATAATAATAATAATAATAATAATAGAGTTGGAAGGGACCTTGGAGGTCTTCTAGTCCAACACCCTGCTCAGGCAGGAAACCCTGTACCATTTCAGACAAATGGCTGTCCAGTCTCTTCTTAAAAACTTCCACTGTTGGAGTATTCATAACTTTTGGAGGCAGGTTGTTCCACTAATTAATTGTTCTAACTGTCAGGAAATTTCTTCTTAGTTCTAGATTGCTTCTCTGCTTGCTTGCTTGCTTGATTAATTAATAATGAAGAATGAAATATATGAAAGTGAAAATTCAGCATGTAACTAAAAACAGCAAATTTCATCCTTTGTTGTGAAAAGGATGAAAAAAATTGATCAGTTTTGACTATACCCAAATTACAAAACCTGGCTACAAGCAGAATCATGACCATGTTGCCAAAATTATTCACTGGAAATATTACTGCAGATTTGGATTTGAATGTATCAAGAACCCCTGGGACCATGAAATTGAGAAAGTTTTGAAAAATGAGTAGGATTTATATCTTATGGGACCTTAAGATTCAAACAGGCAAGCATCTTGGTCTAACATACCTGATATAACAGTTATTGAAAAGAAGAAAGTCTGGTTCATTGATGTTGCTATTCTGAATGATGCTAGGATGGAGGAAAACAATTGGAAAAAAATGACAAAATACTGGAACTTGCAGATGGAAGTTGTATGCTAATGGAAGAAGTAATCTGATATTAAATAATTGTGACTTGAGCCCTTGGAGCAATATATAAAGCAGAGGTCTCCAACCCTTCCGGGCTCGCGGCCTGGAGGGAAGGAGAGCAGCTTTCAAATTGGTGCATGCACACAAACGCAAACGGGGCCGCACGCATTGACATGGCACTAGCGGCCCCATTCACGCATGCGGCATGCACGAATAGCCATGCACCCCCGCAGCAGCTAGCGGCCCAATTTGTGCATGTACAAATGGGCCGTGCACACCCGCCTTGCACTAGCGGTCTCGTTCGTGCATGCACAAATGGGCCGTGCACACCCGCCTGGGGCTAGCAGCCCCATTCGTGCCTGCGCACATGCGCAAACAGGGCCACAGGCGCTAGCGTGAGTGGGGGGGGGGAATCTGCACGCATGCTTGCATGCACTGGCTAGCCATTTCCACGGCCTGCTGGCCAAGAGGCCACAGCCCACTACCGCTCGGGGCCCCTGATCTAAAGGATTCCCTCAATATTTGGAATTTTTGAATTTATGAGACCCAAGTACCCTAATTTTACAATAAAAAAAAATCCCACCCTGCTAGGAACTGCCTATATTCTCAAATTCTTTTTTTTAAAATAAGTCTTAGGTCCTTCGTTAGGACTTGAATTATTAGGTTCCCACCAATCTTACACTGTGAATTAATTATAGATTAATAATAATAATAATAATAATGCAAAAATAAAGCAGACTTTTCTCAAACTTACTTTGGCAACCTTGTCGCTTGGACAAGGACACCCCACTTCCTCATAAAAATATCTCCAGAGTTCTCTTCTCCTTTGAAAAAACTTTTCAAAAGCAAATTCTCTTTCATCAAATAGCAGATAGGAAGAAAATGTGGGAGAACTTTCCTGCACTGTATTACTTTGAACGTGACTTTCCCTTGGGTGTAAGTCCATATTCTTAAACCGACTGTTTATCTTTGTAGAATTATTAATTTTCCTTTTTTCCTTTCTTTTAGAAAGATTTGTAACTGTCCAGATCGGAACCTAAGGCAGATAGTGACCACCACAGAAATCTGTGTTGCTGGACCTTTCCTTCTTTTTTGGCAAGGTCATAATCACCAGTTTACTTACTTACTTACTTACTTAGGCTTAAAGGCTGCTTTAATCATGACCCATCTTAAGAAGCTTGTATCCCTAATTTGCTTTAACAAATTTAAAACAGTATATGGAATATCAAGAAGATACTCACTTCATGCTATGCCAAGAAACCATGAACACAACATAATCTTACTATAGAAGGGACTTAATTCCATCTGTTCCCAACGGATTTCTGGAACAACTAGGTGCCCAGGTGCCTTTTAAGGAGAACCATCTCTGGAGACAGCATGGAGAAAATCATCTATATGGTTGCTAGGAGTTGAAAATGACTTGATGACCCATAATCAATCAAACAATCTCTAGAGAGTGTGAAGAAGAAAAATGAAGACCTTCATAGAAGGTTCAAGTCACATCCACTAATCACCAACTGCCCTAACCTTCTACTTGAATGTATTGTTTCAGATGACACTCATTGTATTTTTCTTTGCAGTTACTTATGTTGCATGGCAAGAGACTTCTGATCACAAAAAGCAAAGTAGAATGGTCAGGGATTCCCTATTTCTGTGAAGTACGTGGAGTGAAGTCACATTAGTCCTATTCTTCATCCTATGCCATGGAATAACCTCCCAATGTAGAATGGTCAGCCTTTCCAGGTGAATCAGATAAGCTATTTCTACTTTAGTGTAAGCTATTTCTACTTTCAACCCCGAGCCCTGGTGGCGCAGTGGTTAGAATGCAGTACTGCAGGCCAATTCTGCTGACTGCCGGCTGCCAGCAGTTTGGAAGTTTGATTCTCACCGGCTCAAGGGTGACTCAGGCTTTCATCCTTCCAAGGTCGGTAAAATGAGGACCCAGATTGTTGGGGGGGCAATATGCTGACTATGTAAACCGCTTAGAGAGGGCTGTAAAGCACTGTGAAGTGGTATATAAGTCTAAGTGCTATTGCTATTGCTATGTTAACAGAACCTTGCAAGTCTAAAAATACAAATCTGCTGTTATCACCTAAACAGCCTGAAAAATAGAGAGGGTTTGCTTCCGAGTCTCCTTTTCCACCCATTATACAGCTGTGAGCTATACCTCTCTTATCTGACTGTTCCCTGGGCATTGTTTCTTTCCCATGGTCTCTCAAGCTCTTTCTCATACTGTATACTATTACAGGAATAGCAACTGCCTTGCAGTTTTGATTTTATTCTGGAGGGCCTACAGCAAATGATAGGATAGTCAGGCTCAACAGATTCTATATTTTTTTTAAGTCCCGAGTTTAGGATTTGCCTTTTTTTTTTTTTAGCTTTTAACCCATCAGTGTTTTAATTTAAATTCTATTCGTTGTTGTATAAATGATTGGGGATCTGTTTTGATTTTTGCAGCAGCTATAAATTAGAGAGAGAGAGAGAGAGACAGACAGACAGACAGACAGACAGAGACACAGAGAGACAGAGAGACTATATCACAGTATATGTGTATATATACATACATTAACACCCACACACACATGTATGTATGTATGTTTGTTTGTGTGTATAATCTTTTAGAATAGAATAACAGAGTTGGAAGGGACCTTGGAGGTCTTCTAGTCCAACCCCCTGGTCAGGCAGGAAACCCAATACCATTTCAAATGGTTATCCATCTCTTCTTAAAAACTTCCAGTGTTGGAGCATTCACAGCTTCTGGAGGCAAATTGTTCCACTGATTAATTGTTCTGTCAGAAAATTTCTCCTTAATTCTAGGTTGCTTCTCTCCTTGATTAGTTTCCATCCGTTGCTTCTAGTCCTGCCTTCAGGCGCTTTGGAGAATAGCTTGACTGCCTCTTCTTTGTGGCAACCCCTGAGATATTGGAACACTGCTATCATGTCACCTCCAGCAACTTCCTGCTTTTGTCTTTTTTACTCCATTTATTTAATTTTGAAGTCTTTAAATAATGAAGTATTTATTAAGTCTGAATTGTGTTAGGCATTTTTCCCATATCGAAATTGGCATATATATATATGCAAATCCTATTACTACTATTTTTGCTACTGCTACCATTACTATTAATGTAGTATTACTAATAATATAGGGAGGGTTGAGGAGTTCTCTTTCTTGCCTCCTTCTTGTTTGCAAAAAGCATCTTAATTTGCCCTTTTCATTGCTTGTAAAAATCAAGCCCACTTAAATGTCCCCTGCTCCAGTAAGGTGTGACCTAACTCGTCCCGTTCTTTAAATGACTGGCATAAATGATGATTCCAACTGAGCCACAGCAAATGTTCTTGGCCGTTTGCAGCAGGATCTGCAATGGGTTATGGCAAGCCGCCTTTCTCTTTTCAAAGAAATCTAAATACTGTGAGCTGAAAGTCAGGCAATCAAGACTTCAGTTATAACAGAATAACAGAGTTGGAAAGGACCTTGGAGATCTTCTAGTTCAAGCCCTCTGCTCAGGCAGGAAACTCTATATCATTTCAGGAAAAATGGTTGTCCAATCTCTTCTCAAAAACCTCCAGTGTTAGAGCACCTACAACAGGGTTCTTCAAACTTGGCAACTTTAAGACTTGTGGACTTCAACTCCCAGAATTCCTCAGCCAGCCACGGCCGGCTGAGGAATTCTGGGAGTTGAAGTCCACAAGTCTTAAAGTTGCCAAGTTTGAAGAACCCTGACCTACAACCTCTGGAGAAATGTCATTCCACTGACTAATTGTTCTAACTGTCAGAAAAGTTCTTCTTAGTTCTAGGTTGGTCCTCTCCTTGATTAGTTTCCATCCACGGCTTCTTTCCTTGCCTTGGAAAATAGGTTGATCCCCTCTTCTTCGTTGCAGCCCCTTAGATATTGGAACGCTGCTATCACGTCATCCCCTGGTTCTTCTTTTCCTTAAACTAGACATACCCAATTCCTGCAACTGTTCTTCGTGTGTTTTATCCTTCAGAATAAGATGATGGCTTTTCTATGCAATTCTTCTCATGTCTTTCTTGTTGTCCCTGTCTGACGACACACCTGCATCGGTTCAAAAATAGAAAAGCCTGGATTTGATGCCGCACATATTTGTGCTCTGGATAGCGAGGTGGGTAGCATATACATTTAATAAAACAAATACATTTCCTCTTCCAATTCAGTTCTGTGGGCTTTACTTACCAGTAAGTGTAGGGAAAACAGGCCAGACTGTGAAGGTCTCTAGACTAGCTTAGATATGTATTCAGGTGGGCATTTTGTTAGACAACAAACATTTGTGAGCTTGAATCATACATCAAACCACTTGAACAGAATGAAGCATTCATTGAAAGTTGGGAGATGATATAAAGATATTTTTTTCCTTTGCTTAACCTGAGCAGAGGAGAAAAAACAGAGGCCCCCTTCTCCTTTTAATATTACTGGCATTACATAAATGTGACTCTATTTGTATTTGATTTATATGCATCTCAGATGAGAAACCCAGTCTAAACGTATTCTTAGCCATGCAATTTCAGAAGACAAGTGAAATTTTGTTTATGGCTTCTTGTCAAAGGCAATAAGAATTTAATAGAAAACTGGAAGTTAAAATACTTTATAAATTTAATAGTCAAACCAGCCCAACTATCTCCTTCCTGTTTATTCATTGTTATGAAAATCTGGAATATGAAACCAAGAATATGAACCCAAGCTATTCATGTGACTGGCTTACCTCCTGATTGGGATTTTTGTCAAAATCCTACCTAGGGCTGATCAAAATTGGTATAATTTCCATGCAAAGTTAGAGCCACTTTGGTTTAGTGGTCAAAGCACCAGACTAGAAGCCAGGAGACGGTGAGTTCTAGTCCTGCCTTAACTTTGAAAAACAGCTGGGTGACCTTGGGCCAGTCCTCTCTTTCAGCCTAACCTAGATCAGAGGATTATTATGGGGAAAATAGGAGGAAGGAGATGTGTTGGATATCTTCACCACCTTGAATTATTTGTGAAAATAAAGGCGAGATATAAATAAACAAAAAAATAAAGTAGGATTCCCCCCAGTGAGATAGCCATTGCACATAAGGATTTCTGATATATATTTCACCTTCCCTTGTTTCAGTATACCGAATCACTCCATAATGTATGGTATGGAACAGAGGTCCCAACCTTTTGGGCACCAGGGACCGGTTCCGTGGAGAAAGGTTTTTCCACGGACTGGAGAGTGCGTGCTTTTCTGTGCTGCCTGCATCCCACAGATGGGGCTTTGCTTGTTTGTGCGGACCGGTTGCTGGCATGCCATGGCCCAGTACTGGTCCACGGACAGGGGGTTGGGGACCCCTGATATGGAATACTGTCCCATTCATTAAAATGAACTGGGAATGTACAATGTGTAGAAAATGTTATACCTGCACTTCATCTATATTCTATTTAATTAGTTAACTTCCTTGAGTTCTTCACAGAAATACTTTCTCAGAACTTTCAGGGAAATAAAAGTTTACAATAAATGTAATATTTGACTATAATTGGAAGGATCCAATCAAGACAATGATTGCACATGCAATCAAGAAATAAACATAATTAATCAACCTTCTGCTTAGCAACAGAGCAGGCAATGTCCTATGTGAGAGTTATGGGATTTTTAGGGATTTTTTAAAAATATATTGTCCATTTGGGCTATATAAACTCAGAAGAATTTGAGTCTTTCTTTCTTCTTACTTTTTCTTTTCCTTCCTTCCTCCCTCCCTCCCTCCCTCTCCTCCTCCTCCCCCTCCTCCCCCTCCTCCTATCTAGCTCTCATAGCATAGAGAATAAAAATGGAGAAATAAGCACAGACTTTTTTTTAGTAGACTCATCCAGATTACTATGAAGATGTATGTATTAATTGTTATAACCATGTGTTAAACTACAAAGAATCTTGCTAAAATGGTAGCATGAAAAACCTCACGTTGTTCTAGGGCATATACTTAGGGCTTAGTAGGGTTGTTTAATTCACTTGAAAGAAGTGCTTCATAAGATCAGGAGTGCAGCTGAAGATAGGTAGGAGATGTTTGGAAGTAGCCCTTCAAAATGCTTTCACAATTCAAAGGGAGGTATTGTTTGTCAAGCACCTCTTTCAAATGTTTGGCATGGACCTAGTTTCCAATACTTTTTAGCACGCTAAGAGTGTTCCTTTTATGGCCTTAGAGGTGTCTTCAGCTCTCAGAATATGCTCAACCTTTTTACAGAAGAACCTTCTCTGGTTCTCTGAACAGAACAATTGTATCTTCCATTCAGCCAGCTATTTAGAAGAGACAGAAAACATTAAGAGAAGAAGAGGGGGGAACCAGAAAGAAAATGGATCTTCTCAACCACTTTGGACTTTGGCCCCACTTACTGTTTCTTTCACTTTCATTGTATATTTCCCTGAGCAAATTACCCTGAGGGACATTTTCTTCATGAGAAAGGAAATCCGTTTTTCCTCTTTCTATGAAAAAGGCAGAAAAATAATAATAATGCATGTTTGGCGAGGAGCAAATTATTTCTTAAAAGCAAAGGGCAGGAGTAGTACCAATTTTATCTATTTATCTATTTCATATTTGTCCGTCAGGCTGAGGTTACAGAAATATTGTACTCAGTCTTGGTTCTCAGAGAACATTTGAAGATCACTTGCTTTCAGCCAGCCTGCAAGGGGCTCAGAACAAAGGCTCCAACGAAAGGCTCAAGACTCTATGGTGCCTGTAGGCCTCATTGACTGATGTTGCCATCTCCACCAATGCAAAGATTTCCAGTTTTAGAATGATTCAGAAAGAGGCGAAGTCGGCACTCCCTAATTTTGGTGCACTAGGCCTTAGCTTTGAGCCAACCCTGGCTTCAACTATCCTTACACTGCTGATATTATCAATCACAGAAATCTCCTTCATGTCTGCAAAGTCTCATACATTCAATAAGATTTAACAGAATGACAGATTAGAGTTCGAAGGGACCTTGGAAGTCTTCTAGCCCAACCCTCTGTTCAAGCAGGAGACCCTATACCATTTTTAAAAATTTATTTATATATATATAATAATAATATATATAATTGTTTTTTTTAACATTCACCTTAATATTTGGTAAACAGCATGTTGTCTGGGTTTGCATTTAGAAACAATCCATAACAATTAATTTCTATAATTCCATAATCCACATAGTAGCTTTCTTTGATTTTCTCTTCTTCCAATAATATTCTCTTTTTCCAACCTTAAATTAGTACATTTCTTAATATTTTGATAGATAACAATTGAATATAAACATCTACCATTTTAGACAACTTGTTGTCCAGTCCCTTCTTAAAAACCTCCAGGGTTGGAGCACCCACAACTTCTGAAGGCAAGCTGTTCCGATGATTAATTGTTTTCACTGGTAGGAAATTTCTCCTTAGTTTTTGGTTGCTTCTCTCCTTGATTAGTTTTCATCCATTGTTTCATGTCTTGCCTTCTGGTGCTTTGGAAAATAGGACGGCTTCTTTGTGGCAGCCCCTCAAACATTGGAACACTGCAATTCTTTCTGGTACCAGAAAAGTATTTGTTGATTGTTGTGAGCTGCTAAGAATGACCATATAACCTAAGTTGCTAAATAAGTCTAGTAAGTAAGTAAGTAAGTAAGTAAGTAAGTAAGTAAGTAAGTAAGTAAGTAAGTAAGTAAGTAAGTAAGTAAGTAAGTAAGTAAATATTATTATATACCTATCTCTCCACTCTCAATAGAAAAATTTCCCAGACACTTTCATGTCTCTTTGTAAGATTTAGTTTTTAGTTCCTTATTGCCCTTACCTGTCTCTGATTTCAGTTTGTCTATATCCTTCTTAGAGTGCGATGCATAGAACTGTATACCATAATCAAAGTGGAGTTTGAACAAGCACAGATTAAAGAGAAATTATTGCTTATTGTTATTTGGAAACTGTATTTCCAATGATGCAGCCTATGACTGCATTTTAATTTTGTTGCAGTCACATTATATATCTGAGTCATAAATAACGTGTAATGAGCTAGTAGTCCATCTTCTTTTTCAGATAGACTATTCTCTCTCCCCCTCCACCCTCTCTCTCTGTCACCCACAAACATACCTTCCTTTTGGTGTCATTTGAAAGGATCCATTCGGAAAGGGGAAAAAATATTCTGTGCATGGACATGCAGTCTCTCTGATCTGCAGAACCATTTAAAGAAAACTACACAAGGTAGAAAGTTGTGTGTGTGTGTGTGTGTGTGTGTGAGAGAGAGAGAGAGAGAGAGAGATATTCAGAGAGAGACAGAGAGACACAGAGAGAGAGACGGAGAGAGAAGGTAGGTCTTGTTTAATAACTTATACAAATTGGAAACAAATATGTTAATCTTTTATCCCTTCTGTTTTACCTCCAGCCTCAGTGAATGAATTAAAAGAGGAAATTGAAGAAATTGGCACAGTATGGGATAAAACTGTTCCAGCCACTTTATACCAAGGGCCAGATCTTCATGTGCTTCATTTCTACCCTTTGGAAAAAGGAGCAGGGATATCAAAGAAGCTTCATGAACATGCTATCATTTCCATACCTGCCTTAACAAACAAGCAAACATCACTGAGCAAAGGCATTTTCTACAATGAATGAAGGTGAGCTTGAATCATTTCCTCATTAGGTGGCTGGCAGGCGTTCCAGGGTGTTGCATGTCTTCCCAGATCTGGCTAAAGCTCCCATCCTCAACAAAACAGACAGATAGGAACAGTCTTTTTTTTTTTAATCCCATCCCAGTTTTTATGGAGGCTTGCCAGTCAGCGTAGTTTAGTGGGTCCAGTGGAATTCACAGTCATAGGGAAAATTTGCCTTCTTACTAGGACATAACTCCCATTAATCTACACTTCCACAGAGATAAATTCTTATGCATTACTAAATTCTGTAAAGGGAGAACAATATTTGTACATTCTGCTAATCTAAAGTTATAATATACATAACCCCTCTGCCAATTTTTGTACACCTCCACACATTCATTCATTCATTCATTCATTCATTCATTCATTCATTCATTCATTCATTCATTCATTCATTCATTCATTCATTCATTCAAAGTGTTACACCCAATGACACACCAATAAATTTTATGTTTCCAGTGGAAAAGGAGCTAAGGGTGGATGAAGTTTTTAAATTCCTTAAAAAGTGCTTCCTCAAACCACAATTGCATATATAAAAAGGGAGAAAAATGGAAACCAGCAGAAGACAAGAAAATTAATGAAGTTCTCAGAACCAAACAACAATAAAAGGTCACACATATTACCGATAGAAAGAAATGGCAATATCTTTTAACTGTATGGAAGACATCAGAAAGACTAAAGCTCAGAATGAATTTAGGTTGGAAAAGGAGTTTCAGACCACAAGGAGAGCTTCTTTAAATAGGTTACTATATAGTAGGATACACAAAGCATATGTTTTTCAGCTGGTGGAATGAAGTTGAAAGAGGCAAACTGGTAATAAAATAAGAGCAAAGCAACTCAGCTTCTATTACGTTCAATGATTTTTCAGCAAGAATATATGTGTTCCATCAGGAAATTGTGAAAAGCAGGAAGAAAATGGTAGGTTTTCTTGACATTAATAAAAGATGGCCAAGTTTAATTCTCCAAGGCCTGGTGCATTGGCTTCTTTGCCCATAGAAGAAACCATGTGATGGTCTGATTGAATTCAAATTCACTGTTTTGAGGAATCTTGAATAAGCCCAAATGACTGGAGGAAAGCAAATACTATCCCTATGTTCAAAAACAGGAAAACCCCACGTGGAATATTGTATGCAGTTTTAGTCAGCACAATATAAAAAAGATGTTGAGAATCTAGAAAAAGTACAGAGAAGAGCAACAAAGATGATTGGGGAACTGGAGGATAAAACATACCAAAAATGGTTGCTGGGATTGGGTATGACTAGTCTAATGAAAAGAAGGACTAGAAGTGACATGATAGCAGTGTTCCAATATTTGAGGGGCTGTCACAAAGAAGAAGAAATCAACCTATTATCCAAAAGACCTAAAGGTGGACAAGAAGCAATGGATGGAAATTAATCAAGGAGAGAACCAACTTAGAACTAAGGAGAAATTTCCTAACAGTTAGAACAATTAGTCAGTGGAACGACTTGCCTCCAAAAGTTGTAGGTGCTCCAATACTGGAGTTTTTAAAGAAGAGATTGGACAACCACTTGTCTGAAATGCCATGGGGTTTACTGCTTGAACAAGGGGTTGGACTAGAAGATCTCCAAGGTCTCTTCCAACTCTGTTATTCTGTAAATGGATTTTACAGAAAACTGCTCTTATAGAGTTATAGACTTATAGAGATATGTAGATACATAACTGAAAAGGTTTCATGGAAATAAAGCAAATCACAAAGCAAATAATTTATAATTATTTTGAAAACAAATTTTCAATTATTTTGAAAGCAATGTAGATATCGCCTTGGATTTATCAGCAACAGGTATTGACAGGCTGACATCCCATTTTTTAAAAAATTTCAACAAAACACTTGATAAAAGTACCTAAGAACATCCTAATTAGCAAGCTAATTGAATGCAGTCTGGATGACATGACAATTAAGCAGATACATAGCTAGTTCAAAAAGTGGTATTGAAAGAGTTCTCATTAATAGAACCTCATTAAAAGTTCAATTCTTGGCCTATATCCTTCAATGTTTTCATTAACAACTTGAATAACAAGTTGAAACATATGCAGATGCCACATCTTTGACTGGCATTGCTAGTAGGTCAAGAATCAGGAAAAGAAATCGGATCAAATTATTGATTTTTCCCCCCAGAAAACCAGTCTCATTTCATCTGACAGTTCAAACTATTTTAAAATCTAATCCTTGAATCCAATTGCTTCAACTGATATATCTTGATTTGGAAAAAAGCTCTTCATACATATAAACAGAAATGTCTGAATATTTCCAAACGATTCAGAGGTATCCAATTGAACTTGATTATTTGAATGTTTTTATCAGCTAAGAAAATCAATTTGATTTCGCGCTCAAACTGATCTCCTTTCAAACTCAGAATCACATGTTTGCATAGACCTAATAGCTTACTGTATACGATGGAAGACAGAAATAATGATTTGGATGAGAGGTAGAAGGAACACTTATCAATTTTACTAGGTAACACCAAATTGGAGAAAATAGCGAAAGCTTAGAGCACAGAAATAAAAATTCAAAATTATCTTGATAGGATGGAGAAATAGGCTGAAAATAAAAGTGTGACATCTAATAGAAACAATGCCGAGATTTTTATAAAGGAATCAGAGATCAAATGCTGAAATGTTCATTGTGTGAGGGGGGAGGGGATAACTGGCAGGAATAGCATGACTGAAAAAGAAGTTGGGCTATTATTTCAAAGTGAATATAAGTCAGATATGTGATATGTGACTGCATAAAAGTCAAATGCAATCATAGTTTGCATCGTTCTCTCTCATCCCAACTCACCTTACAGGGTTGCTGTTGCAGAGAAAACAGGAGGAGGAGGGAGTATTGTGTGAGTTCACTAACCTGAGTTACTTATCAGCAAAAATCTAACAAATTAAAGAAATAAAAGGTGCTGAGATTTACCTTCTGAGCAAATTCGTTCCGAAATGTATTATCGTACACATGCAAAAATTAGATCCATGTAAGTGTTCTTGAGGAAAAGGCATGAGGTGCACTCATTGACAATGGCCGGCACTACGCTAAAATAGGAAAATTTGCTCAAGAATACAGTACCGAGAAAGCTTCAAAATGCAGTAACAGGAGGCCTCTGTTCTATTATCATACATATCTGTGGAAAGAAAGAGTTGGTTAGTAGTATATCATCCTCTTGTAGGGATGTGTCAGGATGCTTCTAAGAAATACAATCAAGCTAGAGAAGATGGAGACGGAGAATTACAGTCTGGCAAATAAGCAATGGATAGGCATTAGCAAATGGGTAGGGTAGAGCGTGGAAGCTTTTAGTACAGTGGGGAATTTTGAATCCATTTTACATTTTCAGGACTAGCATAGTGAAATGGGTATATTTAATTATCAAGGAAGAAGGCAAATATACGTGTCCCAGGATAATGTTGCAAGATGCAATCTGAGTCGGTCACCAGGACCAGAGGTTTAGTCTTCTGTGTTTTCAGACTCATGCTGGAGCCCATCCTCAGGGAACATCTGTCCCGGTGACTGACCCAGATTGGATCTTGCAATGTTTAATTGTTTTTGAGAAAGGGAAGTTCGATTTAGTTTTCAAGTATCCAAATGCTTGGACATTTGCATGAGTGGGCACAACACTTAGCTTGTCTTCACACATTTTTTTTTTTATAAATGTCATTGTGCTGTGCAGCCCTTGCTTAAAAGAAGTGTAAATCATGGAGTCTTCTATTATACAGAGATGAGAATTAATATATATCAGGTACACGCAAACTGTTTGGATTATTAAATACAGTGGACTTTTGACACCTTGTGGCGGATTCTCTCTCAAAAGAGCTGCTAGATAGAAGATTTCCCTCCTCCAAAATGGAAGGGGACAAAGCGTCTTAGAAAGTTGATAGTTGTTTACTTACACCCCTAAGTAGGACATTCTCTACTATCTCTGGGCAGATGGAGAAAGGAAAAAAAGGTGGCTCATTTATTTTTACCTGAACATTGATCAGTTCAGATTCCCACAAGGACGAATTCCACAAGGTACATTTAGTGTGATTGACATCCTTGGCTTAATTTAGGTGTCAAGACACCCAACTTTCCATAGAGGGCTGAAAATTCCATTTCTTCGGTTTTGCATTTTCACTTCCTACATAAAAGAGTCTCCTTGGACACCTGCTACTTGACTGCAGTCTACCCTTGCCCCCACCCTCCAGAAATTGATAAGTCTATTTAGAATGATTTAATTGGGATTCCTCCATCAAACAGGAGGTTAGACTCAATAGCCTAAATGCTCTCTTTCACCTCTGTGATTCTACAAGTCTGTGATTTAAGATTTGAAATTAGTAATTCAATTTCAAGAACAGACGATTTTGAGAAAATGATGTCAGACCTGGCTCTTGAGAAACTAAAGATGAAGTGGAACTCAAGGAGCAGAATGAATAAAAGAATGAAATCTCCTGTATTGTCAGACAAATGGGAGGATCGGCTTTAGAAATTTAAGAAAAGAATATAATTGTTGGCTAGTCATTAGAGCCAGATTATAATACAATGCATGAATAATATCATCTTCCTTGGCTAAAGGTGTTGAGACCATTCAAACTTGAGATGCTGCATCAAGGATAGCAAACTGCTTTTATGTCTCTCTCTCTTTTTCTCTCTCTCCTCCTCTTCCTCTCCCTCCCTCCCTCCCTCCCTCCCCAAAACCATAGTCACCTATTCTCTCAAATGCTGAAGCCTGCTAATACAGCAGTAGATCCTTTGTTCAATTACAAAACAACCTCCAGGCCAGCTCAATTTAGTACTTGCTTTGTTACCACTTGGCACCAGGGAAAGGCTGTGGATTCTCTCAGATGTTTTAGTCCTCTGTATATTTCTTCTCCTCTTTTGTGTTTTTAAAAGTCTCTTTATTTCTAGTGATATTGTCAGACCTTGTAATGTTTGGTTTCACCTTTATCTTTAACTGATCCACCCATGATTATCGCAATGCAGTTTATGTGAGTTTGGCATTTTCTGATCTGTTTTTATTGAGAGTTATTATCTTGAGGATGTCAAAGAATTTTCAGAAGCAATTTTTTTCAACCATCCAAGGATTGTTGTAGTGGCTATTTTTGTTGGTGTTATGTTCTGTGGAATAGGTGAATTCCTATTGGGAATGGATGGCTGCAGTCAAGATCTCTTCCCCTTGGAAGTCATCCCTGTGGTGGTTGCCCCAGTCCTTTGGAACAGCCTCCCACCTGAGATCAGAGATATTCCTACCTTCCACCTGGAGGTATCTTCCTCTACTTTCCAGAGGACTATAGCCTTGCAGAAGGCTATTGCCCAAACACTGGCTAGGATGGGGGTTGACCTGTGGGGACGTTTGGTCTGGCACCTGGAGAGGATGGTACCTTTCTTTTAATCATGTTTTATGGATTATTGTGAGCCACCTAGAATCATTGTATAGGGCCATATAAGCCCTATAAATAAAAAAAACCCACATGAACTATTTTCTAGAAGATTCAAAACCATTATCACTTGTGCAATAGCCACATTCTGTGTTGCCATGATGAAAAGCTAACTTGTAGTGGAATTTCCACACCTTCAATATGCCTTATCTTTCCTTAAATGATTTTTAATCCCTATTTTAATCCATCAAGTTCTTGATCACATGTTCTGGATAGAACTCTGAAATTTTACTGGCATTCTTTGCATCATATATTGCAATCTGTCTTGCAGAGGTGTCCAATCTTTTAGTACTGAGGGTCAACAGCTGATCTTAGAGTGACATGCCACTGTTCAAAAAAAATAGGTATGGCCTAGGGAAAAAAAAAACCAGCGAGGCATGAAGAAACATTTGAACTGAATTAAACTTTATGAAATCGTACCAGCTAAGTATTGTTAATATGATTACACCTTTATTCGGATAATAATTCTCCCCTATGTCAAATTTTTAAAAATGCAATTCAGCAGCAAAGTTTGGGAACAAGATATTATATTTTGGCTTCATGGCAAATCTGCTACCAGCCATGGCACAATAACAGGAGGGCTTCATAAGAGCATAAAGGATTCACCAGAGCACTAGAAAAGTCCCCTTGGATCCAACTAGGGGGCTTCTTAGCTCAATGTTCAGGATCTCACAAAGCCAACTAGATAGGCATTCACATAGCTCACAAACCTTGACAGAAAGGCAATAGAATTCTACCACTGTTGTTCCCTAGCAACGGGTGTTTAAGCTAATTCAAGTCTAATACAGGTAGTCTTCGACTTAAGTCCTTGACTTATAAGCACAACTGAACCCAACATTTCTGTTGTTAAGGGAGACAGTCGTTAAGTGGGTTCTGCCCAGTGGTGGGATTCAAATATGTGAAGAACTGGTTCTCTGTGTGGATGCTGCTTCCAGAAGTCCATTCTGGGCCTGGGCAACAAAAAATTAGCTACTGGTTCTGCCGAAGTGGTGTGAACCGGCTGAATCCCACCACTGTTTCTGCCCCATTTTATGACCTTTCTTGCCACCGTTGTTAAGTGAACCACTGCAGTTATTAAGTTAGTAACTTGACCATTAAGTAAATCTAGCTTCCCCATTGACTTTGCTTGTCAGAAGTTGCAAAAGGGATCCCTTGTGGACACTGCAATTGATTAGGATAGGAACTGATTGTCAAGCATCCAAATTTTGATCATGTGATCATGAAGATGCTGCAGTGGATATAAGTGTGAAAAACGGTCATAAGTCACTTTTTTTTTTTTTTTACTGCCATTGTAACTTCGAATGATCTCTAAACAAATGGTTGTCAGTCAAGGACTAACTGACTTACAGGTAGTCCCTGACAGAGTCCTCCACACAGTCCTCCATGACTGTGTAGATTCACCTTTTGGACTTCTCTGTCCTGGTGACAGTCTTTGCTTCTGATGGCACTGAATCCCACTTTCGTTAGGTACACTCTGCAAACTCCTCCACTTTGAACCAGGCAACGACTGGGATCTGCTGAACGCAACATAGCCAAAGTAGATGAAATAAAGTTCAATATGATTAATATATTACAGGCAAGAAAAAAAGAGTAAATCACTAGGAGGAAATGGCAGGATGTGGGTGGTGTGCTACTGCCAGTTGCCTAGCAATAGTGTGTGTGTGCAGGGCGAGACTGACAGATATCACCCACTCAAGATTGCTGGATGCCGACCTCCACCACAGTCTTGTTACAGGCAAGGAACCGAAGAAAAAGAAAAGAATAAAATTTTAGAGAAGTAAAATCATGGGATCTCCTGCACTTCAGCCTCCCAGCAGCACCCGTGAAGGCCATCTTTAGAACAAGCTATGAAATAATTTCTTGTCCCTCTTTCCCTTTTCTCAATGTGTGTAAATAGAAACATGTACTTAAAAATATGATTCCTAGTCGTATCCCTATAGACTGTGCAAGCTGAGGTAATAATATCCTAGAATTAAAAGAGCAAATTAGTTTCATAATTTTAATGACTCATACTGCATTAATTCCAAGTAGGATGAATAGAAAATTCTCAAGCATTATAACTGATTATGATGAGATTATAGTATTCTTGATCACATAAGCTATTGTTAAGATGTATCCCAGTCATTTCACCATTTTTTTAAACTGCATCTGTCTTATTATTTCCATATATTGAACTTTTTATCCTTGACCAGACTATACCTAGGGAGAATAGCAAGAAGCAAAAAGTGTTCTTAACTTTGGTAACACTTCTCTTGTGTTCAGCAGTTCATTTATGGTCCAGAGGAAGAAACAAATGGGTCAGTAGAAGCAGCAGTGGCTGAGGAGGAGGCCAATTCAGAGAGGGGATCCCATGGAGGGCATCTGGCCTGAGATCCTCCCAGAACTCTTGTTCATTGATTTATCATGCAAACCTGATCAAAACATCTTCATAAAAATCAGGAAGTTTCATATGCTATTGGGGAAAAGTGTAGGAGAAGAAAAGGCAGAGCCTGGGGGCAGAGTCAAGAGAGGACTCAGCCTAGAGTTATTACATGTCCACAAATGCTCCAAATCCAATCTTCCTTGAATTCTGTTGACTCTTATCTAGAGCCAATTTAGTGCTGGCCATTAGTTGACTAGATTCGCGTGTATAGGTTTCAGCAGATTATTTATGCTGAAATCTTATCAATGGTCCTGATTCTTTGTGTCTGACACAAAGGTTTTCATTGCTGCTGACTTGGCTATTCCTAAAATCCAGTCTGTGCCTGAACAAAATGGTAGGGCATAGGCAAAATCCCTGGTTGACTATTTCCATTGAGACTTCCATAAAATGGTTGAGAACCAGTTTGGATTTCTAACTGGGTTGAGTTTTTCCATAGTTTTTGCATGTGTAGTGTTTGCTGCCTAGAGTTATGTATTTAAGATGAACAGCTGTACAGGTGGTCCTCAACTCAGAAGCATCAAAGTTATAATGGCACTGAAGAACTACTGATTTACAATCAGTCCTTGCACCTACAATTGTTGCAACATCCCCAAGGTCATGTGATCAGAATTTAGGTAATTAGTAACCAGCATGTATTTATTTACTATGGTTGCAGCATCCTGGGATCATGTGATCATTTTTGTGACCTTCGTAGTTGGCTTGCAACAAGCAAAGACAATGAGGGAAATTGGATTCACTTAACAACCATCACTTAACAACTACAGTGATTCACTTAACTGTAGCAAAAAGGTCATAAAACCAGGCATGACTCCTGCCTAACAACTGCTTTGCTTAGCAATGAGAATTCTGGTCCCAGTTGTGGACGTAAGTCAAGAACTACCTGTATAAATGTTTCCAAACAAACAAGCTCACAGTGGGCTTATTTCCCAAATCAGGTGAAGGTATTTACCTGTTTAAAAAGGTGAAGGTATCTACCTATTTAAAAAGATGCTAAGGTCAAAATACTGTTTTGTTTTTTGGTATATTGTTGTTATAAGCCAGGACTAAAATCTGCCTTTTCTGTATGCAGAGCCACAAACATTTTTATGACATGTATTGAATTAATTTGCTGGGAGTTTTTTAAAACTAGGCTAGTGGTTATTTAGGGTGCCATAAAGAATAAAATGGCTGAGAACTCTAGCATAAGTGAGAAAATTCAATAGCATCAAAAAGAAAATGTTTTATAGGCACCAATATTTCTTTAATTAAAAACAACACAGAAACATTAGCAATCCTAATAAAATGGAATAAACCAAAGAAATATAAGAGGCCACTTAGGCATCAGGCTAGAAACTAGGAGATTGGCAGTTCTGGTCCCATTTTAGGCAGGAAGCCAGCTGGGTGACCTTGGATCCATCACTTTTTCTCAAGCCCTAGGAAGGAGGCAATAGTAACCCACTTCTGAAAAATCTTCTGAAAAACCAAAAAACTGCAAGGACATGTCCGGGCAGTTGGCAGGAGTCAAGATTGTCTTGAAGACACACACTCATGCACATAATCAAAGTCAAATTGTTTTCAGTTCACCTGTCCAAAAATGTCTCAGCTGTTAGCTTTTGAATAAATATTCTCTAACTTAGTACTACCACTATCCTGCATCCAAAATATAGCAATGTCCTCCAGAATATGATATGAGACCCAGTTTGTTTTAGTGGTTAAGACACCAGGTGGAAAGGAGGAGATCATGGGTTCAAGATCTGCCTTAACCATGAAAGCCAGCTGGGTGACTTTGGACCAATCACTCTCTCATAGTCCAACCCATCTCACAGGGTTGCTGTAGTGGGGAAAATAGGAGGATGAATGTGTGTTGGATATGTTTATCACCTTGAGTTATTTGTAAAAATAACAAAGGTGGGCTAAAGTAAAATGAGATGAGATGAGAAGAGATGAAATGAGAAAAGAGAAAATAGATAAGACAAGATATGATACAGATGGCAGTCCAGTCTCTTCTTGAAAGCTTCCAGTGATGAAGCTCCCACAACTTCTGAAGGCAATCTGTTCCATTGGTTGAATGTTCTCACTGCCAGAAAATTTCTCCTTATTTATAGGTTGAATCTCTCCTTGATCAACTTCCATCCATTATTCCTTGTCTGGCCTTCAGGTGCAAGTCTGGATGGCCGGAAATGAAGCAAGGGAAGTTGCAGTCCTTTCTGCACCAGACAACTGGACAAATTGAAGAGCAGTGGAACAAGACAAAAAGCAGCATGACAAGATGAGAATCCATAGCCAGGCATGGCAGATACAGGCTCGATGAAGGCAGCCACAGCACCACTGGATTCAAGGCACACCGAGAAACAATGGAGGCTTAGTAGCAGACATGACCAACTGGATTTCAGATGGTTGTTCCCAACACTGGCTAGATCCTCAAGCCTTATTAGGTAAGCGCTGCCCGGTGTACCTCATTACAAATAGTGAGGCTGCCTCCTCATGAATAACCTCACTGAGCTACTTTGTGCTTCCTTCCACTCAGCCCTTGGATCAGGTGGGAGCAGCAACTCCTTGTCAGTGCAAACTGGCTGCAGCTGCATCTCCTGCCCAGTCTGTGTGAGCTGCTGTTTGTCCTGTGGCACTGGCCCATGAATCTCCAGTGCCTCCTGTGCCACTTTGCCCTACTTGCCTATCCCCCAGTGTTCCAGCTCCCCTAAGTTGCTCCCTGAATCTACCTCAAACTTATCAGCCTCTCAAAGGGCTTTGGGATGGCTCCTCCTCCTTGTCTGAGCCATCACCCAAGGGGGCCATCACACCCTACAGCTTACCTAAGGATTTGCTTGATAGCTCATCATCTTTTGGACATCCAAGAATGTCTTATTTTCCATGAAACCTCAATCTTTTATATTATTTTATGATTTTTTGTAGCCTGTCATCATCATTATCATCATCATCATCGTTGTTGGCTATGTGTGTGTCTGGCCTTCACGTGCTTTGGAAAATAGGTTGACCCCCTCCTCTCTGTGACAGCCCCTCAAATATTGGAACACTGCTATCATGTCTCCCCTGGTCCTTCTCTTCTTTAGACTCACCATGCCCAGTTCCTGCAACCGTTCTTCATGTTTTAGCCTCCAGTCCCCTAATCATCTTTGTTGCTCTTCTGCACTTTTTCTAGAGTCTCAACATCTTTTTTATAGTGTGGAGACCAAAATTGGTTGCAGTATGCTGATGTGGTCTTACTAAGGCTTTATAGAGAGGTATTATACGATAAGATAAATATGGGCACCAGAGATTGAATTGCTCTATAGAAATTTCATCAGCTTGAAATCTGAGTTTGTTGAGTTTGAAACTTCATCAAGTATTGATGTGTAATAGTAAACAATCTTTGAAATTTCAAGTACAGATAAGTGGAATTATGTCCTTATTCATGTCTCTATCAGTTCTGCTTGCCACTCTTTAGCTCCATCAGGGCAAAGACACGGGCAGCCAATAGCTCAGGCAATGGGGCATTGGGCTGTCATCTCAGTAGCAAAGTTTGGTAGCAAAGTTTTACGGCAATGATTCTTAAGTCAAAAGGAAAAAAAAAATCTCCCCTGCTCTGTAATTCCACATTAGTTACTGTAGTTGCAACTCAGCAAATATACATTTCCATATCCTTCAGTCTAGGCAGACAATTAAAGCTGTGAATTAATGGGAATGTGTGAAGTAAATGGGGTTTAGAAGATTATTGATACTTTAGTGAGGACACAAATGACGGTAATGTCACTAACATTAATCAGGAATGTGATGAACTGATTTCTTTTTCCATGCCAGAAAGCCACAAAGACATGCACAACTAAGAATCACCAACAGTAGAGCCATAAATTACAGAGTACTAGCTGGGTATTCTTTTTGAATCCAATACATTTCCCAACACCTGTGTGCCTCTTAGAAATCACACCTGCCTGGTTCTAAATTATTTCTTTCTTCTACTTTATTTTCCATTTTTGGCAGCCGTGTGCTTTAAGATGTTGATTTCTGAGATTTCATTTTAGTTTAGTTTTTAGATTTTATTTTAAGATGAGTGGAAGAAAAAGAACAAAGGAGTGGCTACATGGGCACTTTTAAAAGGTAATTGTTAATTCTTTTTTTTTTTTTAAAATATATTTTATTAGATTTTATAGGGGTACAGGGATTACATTAAGGTGCTTAGGAACCACCATGGAGGTGTGTATATTAAACATCCAAAAAAAGAAAGACAATCACAAATATATAACTCAAATCAAATCTTTTAAACTTCCCTCTCTAATTCCCTCATTTAATTTTACTTATTCAAATTAATAAATTCTATATAAGTTTCAAACGATCCTATCAAATATCAGTTACATTTCAATTCTAAAAATCCAAATCCTGTTTTTTAAGCTTTACTAACTTACAATTACTATATTTCAATTAGCCTTAAATAGACATATTATTAACACTTCGGGTGCCCTTTTTTTTTTTTACATAATTATATCTGGTATATTGTTCTCGCAACAACATTCCCATATCTTCTTCATTGATACCATTTTTTTCTCTTATCACCCATCCCTCTTATTCTCCTTTTATTTCCAAATAATTCTCTTAAAATAAAAATATCAGGCCAACAAATAAATTTCTATCTAATTTAAATATATATTCTATCAATGCCTCTATATCTATAAAAATCTTTTTAAACCAGTAGATAAAGTTTACTTCTCTAATACATATCATATCTAAAACAGAGTAATATTACAAAGGGTATCCTCTTAAAAATTTCACGTGTTCCATTAGTTGTTAAGTCAGTCAAGAAATCAAAGCCTTTTTAATCCCATTAAATAAGACTTTAAAATACATTTTTAAATCTAACTCTAGGCTTCTTTCTATGCCATAGTGGTTTCCATAGTAAGGTTCCTACATAATCAAACCACAATATTAAAAGGTCCATATTCTTTAACGCTTCAAATTGGTCAAAGTTCTCTTTCCTTTCTTCTAATAGCCTTTGGATGGTAAAAGCTGTTTTATTCCATGTTATATTTGCCAATTGTTTATCCACCTTTTCTCGATTTTCAATAAGTTGTATCTGAGTGTCAGTCTCTGTTGGTATTGGTATTGATGCTTCAGACATCTCTGTTGAAGTTGTTGTATAGTCATCAGACTTCTCGATAGGTTGTGTTGGAAGTTGAATAAAATTAGTTTGTTTTGTGGTTTCCACGGTTTCTCTCAGTGTAGGGAAAAGGGATTGAAAATAGGAGCTCACATCCTCTGCAGCTTCTAAAATTGTTTCCAATATAAGTTCATAGTCCAGTTGTGTATTAAGTTCCATATCGATAGTAATAAGGCTTTTTAATCTTTAATCTTTAAAGAAGGCTCTACTTCATAAGAATCAAGCAAGCATTCACCTTCAATTTTCAATAGGCCAGCTGCATCCGTTATCTTGTAGATATCACTCTTTCAGGGTCATAGTCATTCCCAGCCATAAAGAAATATAATTGCAGTACCACTTTTCGACACAAGATGTCCTCAGCAAACCAAAAATTTTTTTTTTTTTTTTCTTTCCAAATAATAGATTTTTTATTTTTCGTGTTGAAAGAGATGAAGAAAGGGTTCAAAATAATAAATGCGTAGTTGTAGCAATAATAGTCAAGAATAAAGTGTTTTCAGGTCCCCTCAGTATTCCAAAATTTAAATAGTCCATCAAAATTAACTGGTTTTTATTTATATATTTTTTTTTCCAACGCTGTTTTTCCCCGTTGCCCAAACGCTGCTTCCTCACGACAGGGAAATAGTTCAAAGAAAGCTTTTAACAGGAAAGTAGTTAGGGAAAAAAAAAGGGGGTAGGAAAGGTCTCACCCGGATTCTCCACGGGGGTTCTTTCGCTTAGATGTTCTTCTGGCTTTCAGCTGGTGCGGCGAAGTGATCGTCCATTTTATTGGGCGATCTTTTCCTCCGGCGGCCCTAAGGAGAAAGCTCGAACTGGGGAGAGCCGCCGCTCTTCCCCAGTCGAGCAGGAGCCTCCCCTAACGGTGGTCGCCTCTACGGGGCGACTTTCGACCCGATTAAGGGTCTACCGGCGGAGGGAAAGCAGCCGGTGGGAGAGAGAGATCTCTCCGTTCGACTGCTGGTGTCGCGATCCGGAACCGGAAGCCAGGTAATTGTTAATTCTATTCACACGCTATTGAGCCATGAAATGGGAATATGCAGAAATGTTAATTTGGGTTAGCAAAAGCAAGTGATAGCACATCATCATATACTACCCTAAAAAATGTGGATCTCATTCAAGGTCATAATGTTTTCTAATTTTCTGTTCTAATTCAGACCCAGGAACCTTTCTCCAAGATAGTGTTGATACGGTTGGGGATGATAGAAAGTGTAATCTGGATGGCAACAGATTAGGAAGGACTGTGCTAAAGTATAAAACAATGTGATTTTTTTTTCAGCACTAAAGGGATCCTAAAGGGAACAGCTTGACTTCAGAAATCGTGGGTGCTCCATCACTGAAGAGGCTAGACAGTCACTTGTCTGAGATGGTATAGGTTCTCCTGTTTGAGTGGGGGGCTGGACTAGAAGTCCTCCAAGGTCCCTTCCAGCTCTATTCTATTCTATTCCCTTGTATAATACAAAGGTAAAAGGTAAAGGTTTCCCCTGTCCACTATTTTCTGGCTCTAGGGGGGTGGGTGCTCATCTCTGTTTCTTAGTCGAGAGATTCAGCATTGTCCAAAGATACTTCCCTGGTCATGTGGCCAGCATGACTATATGCTGAGGTGCATAGAACACAGTTACCTTCCCACCAAAGTGGTACCTATTTATCTACTTGCATTTGCATGCTTTCAATCTGTAAAGTGGGCAGGAGCTGGGGCAAGTAATGGGAGCTCACCCCATTGTGCAGTGCTCAGGTCCCGAACCCAGGCTGTCAGCTCTCTAGCTGACAAGCTCAGCATCTTTAACCACTGAACAACCATTTTAACCACCATCAAAAATAAGATGTGTGCATTTCAAAATTAATACAATTTTTAATCATTTCCTTGCCAAAATAAATTATGAACAAATATACTGTCTGATGTATACAATTGTATAACTATCCAGATAGTAATGGCATAATTATTTTTACACTATGTATATATTTATTTTCTATTTGTACCAAAGCAATCCTAAGATGGAAAAATAAAATGTGCATAAAGAAAATATAGGACAAATAATATGTTTAAAATATTGTTTACATTTTATCTTTTCTTTTTGTATACTTAAGTTTAATTTTGTATACCTTCTGTGAGATTTGTTTTTGTCCCGAAGAGGAAAATGAGGTCCAAGTCCTTTAGCTATCATGTCTCTAATGTTAGAAATCCTGAGAGATGGGCATTATTGATTTTGTCAAATATTTTCCTTTTTAACTTTTAATTACTATATGGGCAGAGGAGCTGTGAAAGATCTTTCTCCCTCAGGGAGCAGGGACGATAGGCGGTAGCAGAAAGAACAACCAAGCCACTACCCCAGTGTAAAAATAAAAATACCCAGAAGCTTCTGGAATATGAGGTTCGGAAACCTCAATCTTCCACTTTGCAGATTTAGCAACCTACTTCATTTGCCATCAATAATTTCTGTGGGTTTTAAGGTAAAAGGACAAGTAAAATGGCTGAATCTATGAGGAATTGAACATTACAAATAATCATATCGGCTTATAGCCATAAGTTCAGAGCTTTTATCAGCAGATTCCTATCTCAGTATTCAGGTCAGCATCCAAAAGGAGTGAAGTGGGAATCCAATGCCACTGATTATATGTAGTATCGTTTTGATTCCCAGTTGCCATTTGTAGTAGCTACAACAAAGGAACAGAACAAACAATTGGAGACAAGAAATAGACTGTGCTATGCATAATAGTGAAGTTAAATCCTGAGAAAGGATGGAAGATTTCCTCCTCCCCATTCCTGGACAAAATTCAGTTGAATAATTTCTATGGTTTCTTTGCCTGAAAAAAGGTTATATAATTTTAGGAGAACAGCAGTACCCTGAATGGATTTTCATTCAGTTCAGGTTTATTTCTGGCTGATCAGTTCTTGAATACTTAGGGGGCCAGTATGAGTCACACAGAATTAAGGAAAGTCCCTGAGGGAGGGAAAATAATACTGGTGGTAGTGTAAAGGATCCTGCAGGGATATTTAGGGCTGTAGTGGTTATTAGTAATCCTGGTTATACAGCAGCAACTGGCCTTCCCCCAAGTCTCATTGAAAGTTAGTGAAGGGCTATAATTAGAAAAAACTCTTCGAAGAATATGATAAAGGATCTCCATGTCAAGTAGCTTTACCAACTGGTTTTTTAACTCACCCCCAAATGTCAGACAGATAGAATCTTTAGATCTGGGCCAGAATGGAAGAGGTCCATGTGTATCTTTCACAGTACATGAGCTTGAAATTGGCTTTGTGCATTGATGTACAGTAGATAGATGAAAAGAAAAATGGTGGTGCTCTAGGCCGGAGGTCCCCAATCTTGGCCATTTTATGACTTGTGGACTTTAACTCCTAGAATTCCTCAGCCAGCCATGCTGGCTGACAAATTCTGGGAGTTGAAGTCCACAAATCGTAAAGTGGGCAAAGTTGGAGACCCCTGCTCTAGGCAACAGGGCAGGAAATGAATTGGGATAGGATTGTTGGCAAACACTCAGCCAGGCAGCCAGGTTGGGTAAAGTGGGGAACTAGCCTTGAGTTCTTGTGTAGCTTCAAGAGACATAAGTGTGACCCTCCCTAAGTTCCATGAGATCTTGTCTGTTTGTTCCCAAGGCAAGGCAAGCAGTCTGGGGAGCCTGTAATATAGGTAGAATGCAGTAAAGTTGCTGACTTGGGCTTTACTTGAATCCAACTGCTTGCCCCTGAAAGGAACCTGACTGACAATTTGAAGCAATCTCTTAGGCATCTCTCATTCCAGTTTCTTTTGGAACTCCTCAGCATGTCATCAGAATATGAGATTTGAGTGATCTCACCTCTGAAGAGTTTGCCTGAAGTGGTATGAGGTATTCTGAGGATTTTCGCATGTTATGTATTAACGTTACACATTTACATTTCCTTACTTTGGAGAATCTGGGGATGCTGTCTAATAATATAGAAGATACTCTAACGTCTGCTACTGAATGTTGTGCTACTGAATACCAAGCAGGGTTGTTTTGAAGGTGAAAAACAGGCTCTCTACAGCAAGGTTAATAATAATAATTAATAACAACACATCAAAGCAATCATATCTTAGAAATGGTCACAAGGATAGATGATTAAAAGGAAGATCCTGATGAACAATGGACAATCACGTTATGAAAGATTCAAATAACCAAGGTTTTCAGAGAGTGGCTTCTGAGAATGGAGCTGTGTAAGATGGAAATTTCCCCATGTTTTCCTGTGGTTAGCTAATACCTACATTTCAAAAAGACATCCTCCCAGAGGTTCACTTTTTTTTCTGCATCAGCATGACCCAAATAAATCTCCTGGGCACCATTTAGTTAGTTTATACACTCTCAGGAAAACAGTGGTCAAACCTTTCCTGACCTTGCAGTTTATAATCAAAGTCCAGAATATTGGCCAAGCTAAGAAGGAAAAAATTAATGCTACTGACTTACTAAATTTCTTAGTTTAAGGCCTGTCCTCTGCCTTATAAAATCTCCAAATCCCATTGTATCCAAGTCTGAAATGTTGGGGGATTACCAAGTAGTTGAGGCTAAAGGAAGCAATTGGTATTGTGCATGGAAAACTCATTTTCTCTGTAGCACCCCCTCTGTCTTTTTCTTGTTTTCCCCAATCTTTCTCCTAAATAACAGTCTGCGGGAAGAAATGAGCCGCTCTTAACAGAAATCTGATGAATAGACCTGCATAGAATTGCAGTATTAAATTATTTTGATTGACTGGAAATGTGGCTGGTTAATTGAATCACACTTTTAAAAAGAAAAAAAAAAAGGGAAAAGAAGAGAAATCCCTTGCCTCAGAGACTGCCACTTTGGGAAAACTTTAAAATCTTAAACTGATTTAATTTGAACATATAGTTATAGGTGATGGAAATTGGAATCCAAAAAGATCTAGATCAGTGTTTCTCAACTGATGTGTTACACTTTAAGATGAGGACTAGCACTGATGATGTTACCTAGTTAGGGTAATGAAACGTTTACAAGAAAACAAGCAAGCTCAGAGAGCACCAAGGACCCCTGATTTCAACCCTGAGCTACAAATATTCTCCTTCATTGGTAAGACATTAAGGTGTGTGGATTTCAATTCCCACAATTCCCCAACCACCAGTCTGGGAAATTGAAGTCCACACATCTTAAAGGTTCAGATATACTGATCTAGAGGATCACAGCTTCTTTTCTTCTAGATTGGCATTGCTAGGGAATTCTGGGAATTGAAGTCCACATATGTTAAAACTGCCGCATAGACTTATAGAAATCATTTTTTTCTTTGATGGGAGTTCCAGTTTCCAGTTTCAGAATTCAAGCCTATTTGACTCAAACTGCTTTGAGATTTAATTTGAAAAATAGATTTGTCCATAAATTATAATGAAGACTCCAAAAAAGGAAGAATCAAAATGCCTACCAGTCCTTCCTTCCTTCCTTCCTTCCTTCCTTCCTTCCTTCCTTCCTTCCTTCCTTCCTTCCTTCCTTCCTTCCTTCCTTCCTTCCTTCCTTCCTTCCTTCCTTCCTTCCTTTTTCTTTCTTTCACAGATGAAGATGAAAATAGCAGGGATGGTAGATTCTTTAGATGACACTGATGTTGACAACTTTCAGTTGGGTAAACTTTTGGAATACTTCCCCCCCCCCACTGTAATTAATTTTGGAAATATTCCCCTAGTTTTTCCATAAGTCAGAAATAGTAAGGCTGAGGAAAGACAATGGAGCAGTCTTCTGATTCTCTAGGTCTCTAAGTCCACTAAGAAGTTCCATGGAAGCAATACAGAAAGTTCTTATTCAATTTTAAGTTTAAAATTTCCGAAGATTTTTTTTTTAGACAAGCCCTAACTTTTCTGTTTGCTTATCTAGGCTATCAGACTTGACATGGCCCTGCAGGTTGACAAAGTTGATTGATAGTCTCTAATCTCCAGATTGGCCTCTGGAGAAGACTTTGAAGAATGAGCATTGATTTGCTTTGGAGGGTAGTGAAATTTGCTGCTTCGGTCTCTTTTTTTCTGGAGTCCCGGGAAATTTGGCCTACTTGCTGGGCAAGATTGGCCCTTTCTGAGAAGGACTCTTCATTGCTAGCTTTGATTGAGTTGCCATGGCATGTAGGATATACTGGCAAATCTTAGCTTCTTCTGAAAAACCTTTAGAAGACTAACCACTGATTTGCCCTTTTGAATTAGGAATTGCTGTATGAGCCAACATCTATGGATGTTAGCTTGGCTTCATTCACTTCTTACTGAGGAATTTACCATGTCCCAATCATGAATATTTTAATTATAGAATTTAATACAAGGGTGCATCTTTCATGTGTCCACTATGAACTGATATTCAGAGTAATGAAGAACCAAATTTGCTCCTTTCATTAGCAGAAGAAATAGCAGAACTTTGAGGTTGGCTATAAGCTTGAGTTGAGAAAGTCAAATCATTGTTAACATTGCTGCCCCCCCCAAAATGTTCCAAGTAGGTGAGGTGATACAATTCCTTGGCTGGCCCACCTTGTCAATGTCAGAGAGCCCATCACACTGCTCAATACACCCTTCTCTCTATATGGAAATGAACTTGCTTCATTGTATAGCATCCATACTGACCCCAGAAGTAGAAGGAGAAAAGCTATTAAATCTGCCAAGCTCTTTGCAAGGCTACCAAACTCTTTGTAGTCACCCGAAGTGATTTGCTGGGTTGAAGCCACCTCTGCTTTGATTCACAAATCACCTTTGGTGGGTTGATCCGGTCAAAGGTTCGTTAATTTCAAGCACCTCTTTGAAGCTTTGCACAGCTTTAGAGAAATGCTGTTTCTGCCTATTTACTTTTTGCTACACCTTCATTTCTTTAAGATCTACTTTTTTTCTGCTATTTCCACATGCAGATTTAAAACAGATGTCAATCAATAATGTCTCGATCAGTGTAATATTTTATATCTCTTAACTCAGAAGGAAACTCAACTGCCAATTCCGGATTGCAGTCTAAAATTCTTGCCATTGATTGGCTGTTACTTCTTTGTTTGGATGATAACCTTTGGGTGATAGACTTTAACAAATCAGTTTAAATCTCATGGTGCAGAAGACTGAACAAGTCCAAAGAGAAAAGAATGCAGAGTCGGTATTGTTGTGTCCTGGGCCTTGCTGAGTCAATCAGCAAGGCTCAGGAAATCTGCAGGACAACTGCAGAGACCCGGGCAGACCACGTGTTTGCCCGGGACCGGTTGTAGAGACCTGGGCAGACCACATGTCTGCCCGGGACCCAGACAGGCTGTCTCCAGCCTTGTGCGCATGCGCAAGGCAGGAGAATAGCCTGCATTCATTGGTTGAGCCTCCCCTTGCAGGGGAAGTATAAAAAGGGCATGTTGCATTTTCTCGCTTGCTTCTGTTCAGTAAATGTCTTCAATAAAGAACATCTTTTGTACCAACTGCCTCGTCTTCATGTCTGCCTTGCGAACAGAACAGGTATGATACCTTATTTCTCTTTGAGGTGTAAATCTAAGACACTCCAGCACTGAGCCCAAGAGACCTGTAGAGCCTGGAAAGACTTGCAGCCTTTCTCAGACTTGGCAACTTTAAGATGTGTGAACTTCAACTCCCAGAATTCCCCAGTTAGAATTCCGGGGATTTTTCATGCTGGCTGAAGGAATTGAAGTCCATCCATCTTAAAGTTCTTAAGTTTGAAAAACACTGAGATAGAGGGCTAAGGATTTATTTATTTTTTAATTTATTTTTTACCCCTTCTTTTTCACTCTGCGCACTCTTTGTCTAAGAAATTGTTAATTTGAGTTCCCAGTCTTCTACACGAAGTATAACTGTTTGACTCTTCTTCTGCTGGATGCCGGGACAGTGATGGCAAACCTATGACATGTGTGTCAAAGCTGATATGCCGCAATGTTTTGGGTCACATAGCAGCGTTCGTGACATGGCACACCCCATTCTAGCACAATTTTCGGAGGCTGCAGAAGCTGCGCGAGAATGGTGTCTGCTCTTGTCTGGCCTCTGGACCCTCTAGAAGTTGTATGACAGGGCTGTGCTCTCGCTCTGCCTCTTGAAATTCCTAAAATCATGTGAGAATGTGGCATGTTTTAATGTGTTTTTTTGAGGCTGCAGAGGCTGCAGAAGAGCATTCTCCAAAGATCTGGTATAACCCGGAGCTGCCTCAAGTAGGCCTCAGGAGCCTGCAATAGAAGGAGAACAGTGCCTGAAGGTAAGCGGAGTGTGGCAGATTGTGAGGATCACACACATGATGGGACTGTATTTTGTTTTTTAAATAAATCTGTAAAAATAGCTAGCAGAGTCCAGTTAGGCATTTTCTGAATTTTTAACATGCTGAGCCCAAAAAGGTTGGCATATTGTGCTAGGCTTTGCCTATCGCTAAAATTGTGTAAGGGAAGGAGTGACTGAGCTGGAGTTAAGAGAGGGACCAGCCTAGAATCCCTATGTAGCCGTAAGTGGACTAAGTACAACACGCTCCCCCTCCTCCAAATTCCATTGACCCTTATCTAACTCTTAGCAGGTGCTAGCCATTTGTTGAGAAGATTCCTGTGCACAAGCTGTTTAGCAATAAATCAGCTCAACTGGTTCTTCGTGTGTGAACTTGTTCTTTTATGCCTGACAAATATATATCCAATAAATGAGTATCTTTTCTGTTATAGTTATCAAACCTGCTTCACCAATTGTTGCTTAGATTAGAACGTGCTCTTCAGAATGCTCATAACTCTTCAACATCCATCCATTTCCACACTGAATAATTTGTAACTGGCTTTGGTTGTGGAACAGGTGGTATCGCTGATGCAGAAACAAGTCATTTTGACTGCATTTATACCATCTATCTGTGCCGATTTGGACGAGGGGATAGATGGGGAACTCATCAAATTTGCAGATGACACCAAGCTGGCAGGAATAGCCAACACTTCAGAAGATACAGGAGAACCTGGACAGACTTGAACACTGGGCGCTATCTAACAAAATGAAATTCAATGGTGAAAAAAGTAAGGTTCTACATTTAGGCAAGAAAAACCAAATGTACAGGTATAGTATAGGGGGTACCTTGCTCAATAGTAGTAACTGTGAGAGGGATCTCGGAGTCCTAGTGGACAATCATTTAAATATGAGCCAGCAGTGTGCTGCAGCTGCCAAAAAAGCCAACACAGTGCTAGGCTGCATTAACAGAGGGATAGAATCAAGATCACGTGAAGTATTAATACCACTCTACAATGCCTTGGTAAGGCCACATTTGGAATACTGCATCCAGTTTTGGTCACCACGATGTAAAAAAGATGTTGAGACTCTAGAAAGAGTACAGAGAAGAGCAACAAAGATGATTAGGGGACTGGAGGTTAAAACATATAAGGAAAGGTTGCTGGAATTGGGTATGTCTAGTTTAATGAAGAGAAGGACGAGGGGGGACATGATAGCAGTGTTCCAATATCTCAGGGGCTGCCACAGAGAAGAGGGAGTCAAGCTATTCTCCAAAGCACCTGAAGGCAGGACAAGAAGCAACGGATGGAAACTAATCAAGGAGAGAAGCAACCTAGAACTAAGGAGAAACTTCCTGACAGTTAGAACAATTAACCAGTGGAACAACCTGCCTCCAGAAGCGGTGAATGCTCCAACACTGGAAGTTTTTAAGAAGAAACTGGATAGCCATTTGTCCGAAATGGTATAGGGTTATCTGCCTGAGCAGGGGGTTGGACTTGATGACCTCCAAGGTCCCTTCCAACTTTATTATTATTATTATCTTTAAAGAGAGGCTAGCAGATGCCGTACCTGTGAAAGCCTTTAATTTTTAAAGGATTTCAGCATTATACATGCAAAGAAAAAAAAAGTTGTACATCAAAATGAAGAAGCCCAATTGTGAAAGACAATATTGCTATATATATATAAGATTATGTGTGTGTGTATATATACAGTGTGTGTATATCACAGTTAGAATCATGACTGTATATATGTATATCACAATCAGAAATGACAAGTAGAACAGATTTTTAACTGAGATGTTCTTTTACAGCTGGAATTGTGTTTCCTTTTGCAGTGCCATCAGGAAGGAGAGGAAGCCAAGGGGGGGGGAGCAGAATTTCTGTAGACCACATCAAACAAGTTCAAGTACTAACTTAAATCAGACTTAGAAGATGAAGTTATGGGTAAATAAGTACCTTGTTGTGATTGATTTAAAAAAAAGTCAGTGAAATGAAGCCACCCAGCTTGGCATAAATATTCCTGGAATTTATAAAGGAGGGCACATGGAATGAGTCTTTGGAAGAAAATAGAAAACAACTTCCTCAAAAAGTTGACGTATAGCAGCGAAGCAGAATTAAGGTTTTTAGGGTGAAGGAATATACTTAAAAAACAATTGCAAGGGTTGATGACGTAATGTCATTGGAGTGCACCAGAAGACAAGGCAAGAAACAATGGATGGAAACTAAGAAGAGAAGCAGCCTAAAACTAAGGAGGAATTTCCTAACTGTAAGAACAATTAATCAGTGGAATAGCTTGCCTTCAGAAATTGTGGGTGCTCCATTACTGGAGGCAATTTTATGGTTGTTAAGCAGATATCATGGTCATTAAGTGAATGATCTGGTCATTAAGTGAACCCATTTTAGACAATGGGATTGTTTGCTGTAAACTTGAATTAAATCCTGTTTCTGGCAAACAAACATAAATTGTGGTCACAGGACAATATGATGCTGCAAATGGGTATAAATGCAGGCAGGTTGCCAAGTACCCACAATGTAGTCTTGTGACTATAGACTATATACATAACCTTGGAAAATTGCATCCAGTTTTGGTCGCCACGATATAAAAAAGATGTTGAGACTCTAGAAAGAGTGCAGAGAGGAGCAACAAAGATGATTAGGAGACTGGAGGCAAAAACATGTAAAGAACGGTTGCAGGAACTGGGTATGATTAATGAAAAGAAGGACTAGGAGTGACATGATAGCAGTGTTCCAATATTTCAGGGGCTGCCACAGAGAAGAGGGGGTCAATCTATTCTCCAAAGCACCTGAAGGCAGGACAAGAAACAATGGATGGAAACTAATCAAGGAGAGAACCAACCTAGAAATAAGGAGAAATTTCCAGACAGAACAATTAATCAGTGGAACTACTTGCCTCCAGAAGTTGTGGGTGCTCCAACACTGGAGGTTTTTAAGAAGAGATTGGACAGCCATTTGTCTGAAATGGTATACGGTTTCCTGCCTGAGCAGGGGGTTGCACTAGAAGACTTCCAAGGTCCCTTCCAACTCTAAGCTAATGCTTCTTTAAGGAAATGCATCTACAGTCAAATTCATGAATTATGTCACAGCATCAAGAGATATGGTCAACAAAACGAGCCTGGCCTGAGAAAAGTCTTCATGTATTTGCTTTTATGGCAGCTGACAATGGTAAAACAATTCCAGATGATTTCAGGAAAATGACTTAGATGGATTTATGAAGGAACTAATTGCAATGGTAGTTAAGAAGACTTAACATTAATTCTTTAATTCCATATGCTTGGGTACTGCTTGAACTTAAAATATGGTTTGTAAATGGGTCAGTAAAGGGGAAAAAAGCACTTATTCGGTCTCAATGAATACACAAAAGGGATCTGTAGTACAAATAACGGAAATCGGATGGATTTGAAAGCATGGCTTTCAAAAGAACAAAAGAAGACAAAGCTTTGCACAATCTTTTGCTGTTCATGCTCAGGTGTGCATTTATAAATAATGAATACAATATATTGTGTCACAGAGCTGAGAGAAAGATCAGGTGAGGTCTGAACTGACTCATTCTACTTTCTAGATCACGGGTGTCAAACTTGCTGCGTCACATGACGTGTCGTGACGTATCGCAACTTTTTTTTGCATTGCCGGAGCTGGGGTGGGCGTGGCCTCTGTATGATGCAACCGGCCCGCGGGCCGGCAGTTTAACACCCCTGTTCTAGATGTTTAGTCTATTCTCTTGTTCTATACAAGGAGTCCTCATTTAATGACTGCCTCAGATAGCAACCATTTGAAATTAGGAGGGTGATGAAAGAGTGAAGGTAACCAATGTCTGCATTTAAGACAGGCATGTCAAACTGCCAGCCCGTGGGCTGGATGCATCACGCTGAAACCACGCCTACCCCGTTGCTGGCAATGGAGAAAAAGTCCTGATACGTCGCGCGACGTCACGTGACGTCGCGAGTTTGACATGCCTGATTTAAGACAATAAAAGCTTCCAGATGGTGCAAGAGTTCTCAGACAGATGGTGTAAGAGTTCTAATCAAAGAAATAAGGTCAGAGAGCTGAGCTTGTTAATTTGCAGTTAGCACTTTTTAAGATTGTGCTACTCTGAAGAAAAGCAGTACTAGAAGATATAGTTTGTTTAGGTCAAGGGTCTTCAAACTTGGCCCTTTTGTGACTTGTGGACTTCGACTCCCAGAATTCCTCAGCCAGCATGCCTGGCTGAGGAATTCTGGGAGTTGAAGTCCACAAGTCATAAAAGGGCCAAGTTTGAAGACCCCTGTTTAAGTGATTTCTTTGTCCTACAAGGAGGCAAACTAAGGGGGGGGATAAAGGGTCAGGCATAGGGCACTGTACAAGAGAAACTTATTTGAATGACGCAACCAATGATATCAGCAGAATCTCAGTATGGATGTTAAGAGGAAGTTTAAAAAAGTAAATTTAAAAAGATGCATTAGAACTTATTGATTTTAGAAATGTTTTTAAAGAAAAGTTCACTGTTTTAAAATTTAGAAAGTGTTTTTTTTTCCGTTTAGGGTTAAAAAACCTGGAAAAATATAGTGAATTTTGTTAATATAAAATATTTTATTATAATAGTATTGTTTCTATTTGGAAATCACTTCCGGATTGTGTGCTTGTGATGGAAAAAAATGAAACTTTGGGTTTTTTGGGGGGGGTTGGTTAGATAAGGTTGTTATAGAAATGGCTAGTACATGCTATTGTGTAAAAGTAAAAAGTTGAGGTTGAAATGTTATTATCTTCTATTGTGCTAAAATGACTTGGAAGTCAATACCTTGTTTTCTTTTTCTCTTTCTAACCCACATTTTTTCTTCTTCCCTTTTTCCTCCTCCTAGTTTTGCATTACTTTTTTCATTTTCCTTTGTATTTTATATTTTGATAAACTAATAAAATTTAGAAATGAGCAGTCTCTGTGTGTGGCCTGCTTAATGACCGTGTCACCACCAGGGTTAAAGTAAAAAAAAAAAATTACAGGTAGTCTTCATTTAGTGAATGCAATTTACTAAATGAGGACTGCCTGTTTTTGTTTTTTATTTTAACCCTGCTTTCTTGCACCATTATTTGAAGAAAATATGCTTTTCAAAGCAGACTGTTTTTTTAAAAAAAACAATCCTGCCATTAAAAGACCTTCCTCTATAAGTTAGGACATTAGTGGTACCTTTCTCCTTGATAGGTTAGATTTCTGCAGCTTGGGAGCTTGTTATTTATATATAGGTAGCAATGTTCACTCATGCTGAAGATCCATCAGACTGAAGGGTCACATTCCTAACGCAAATCTGTAATCCCAATCAGCATTATCCCCAGATGGAAGTAGGAAGCCGGAGTCACAAACTTATGAATTGCTAATGAGAAGTGTGGGTTTTAAAACCCAGCTCTGCAGTTCTTCCAGAATTGCTTGAATAGTGTCTGATGTCAGAGGAGGATATTCCCCAGAGCTATTAAATCTTCAACAGTGGCTTTAGCATACACAGAACAACCATGAATTTTGTCTTCACAAGTGTCTGGCAAGCCATTGAACTGGAGATGTTTATGGGAAAATAAACCATGGGATTTTTCAGCATGCAAAGTGTGTCAGCTCAGAAGTTTTCTGAATGCAGAGTGAGTCCCAGGACTATAGCTTCTCTCTGGAAGGTTTGCATCCTGCTCTTCTAGTCAATGCAAGCTGAAATTTGCAAGGAGCTATCCAATCTACAGTATGCCTGGTTTCAGAAATCTATGTTTTGATTGCAAAGAATAAACAAGTGCTTAATATTAGCACTCTGCAAAAATACAAATGGCTCGCTTCCAGCCCCCCCCCCACCCCACCCACTCCTTATAGTTCTTATTCAATTTATTGGGTGAAGAATGTTTTCCAACATTTCTTTCAAAAGAGAAAGGAATTTTGGTGCAATGGGTGGATTGCAGGGTAATGCACGTATTTAGTTAGAATTTTCTAGGGCTACCCAGTTCATTGCAACTTTAGGTGCCCTACAGATTAAAAGCAAAAGCCCAATACACTGAATCATTTTAAAAAAGGAAATAAAGGAAAAAATATTCAGGTAGTTCTTGCTTAATGACCAAGCACTTAGCAACTGTTTGAAGTCAAGACAGACACCCTCCCTCAAAAGCTTACTTACAACCAGTTCTGGAGTTACAATGGTGGCACAAACCCTGTTCGTCCGTTTTCTGGCCTTTTCAGCTGGTTTCTGGAAAAAAATTGTCCATAGGAATGCATGGACTCACCGAATGACTACTATGCTCACTTAAAAGCATCATGTTCACTTAAGTGCCGCAAAGAAAAGTTGTAAGATTGACTCCCATCACGTGGGTATGTAGACTTACAACAATTCTGACATACAACAGAAATTCCAGGCTTCATTACAGTCATAAGTCGAGAACTATGTTACACAAATATACAGTCTAACCTATTCCAGGTCTTCATGCTTTGTTTAAAAGATAGCAGGGTTAGGGCTGTTCAAAGCTTATTCTAGGGACAGACCCATCAGATGGCATTGCTTAACAGATGAGATCCAGAACAAATCCTCTTGGTCAAATCGTATGAATAGGCACAAACAAAAGGGAGAAATGTGGCCCCTAAAATAACCAAGTCTTTGTGTCAAGAAGGGCTTTATAGATGACAACCTGCATTTTGAATTGCACAAAACTCACACAGAAAAATTATTCCACGGTTCACCATGCATAAATGCTTATGCAAACACATTTTGGACCAGATGTAGCTTGCAAGTGATCTTCAGTGGCAGCCCTGGTGCAGTATTGCAGGCTACTTCTGCTGACTGCCGGCTGCCAGTTCGGTAGTTCGATTCTCACTGGCTCAAGGTTGACTCAGCCTCCCATCCTTCCAAGGTTGGTAAAATGAGGACCAAGATTGTTGGGGGCAATACGCTGACTCTGTAAGTTGCTTAGAGAGGGCTGTAAAGCATTGTGAAGTGGTATATAAATCAAAGTGCTATTGCTAAATAGAGTGCCTTGCTATAGTCCATGTGAAAATGACTGGGAGAAGATCTTCCAGTTCAGGAAGGGTTACAATTGACACACCAGATGTGCAAAGGCCCTCTTGGCCACAGCTGCCATCTGCATTTTTCTATGTAACAAAAACAAAAAGGCAGATTTAAGTGGCAAAACTGATCCCTTCAAAGAGGAAGAGGATGAAGAAAACTAATATACTGTTCCTCTCCTGATATTCCCAATGAGGGACAGAGTCCCATCCCATGTGTTCCTTGCATCAATTTTATGTACTTCAAGGAAAATGCTAGGTATTGAAAAAACACCCTTTACAAACCTTATTTGAGGAAAAGGTATACATCCCATAACATAGAACATGGCACTCCATCGAAGGTTTGAGAAGCCTCTAAAAGTTGCTGTCAGTTTCAAATTTTAATGTATCATCATCATCATCATCATCATCATCATCAATAAAAGTATCTCAAAGTAGTTTATAAATATAAAAGTATACAATTAGATAAAATTGATATAAAAAATAGGATTAAGCACCTTTTTTTCCAGGACTATGCATCAGTTTTGGGAAGCACCTATGGGAGTTCAGAAAAGGCTATAGCTGCTTTAAGATATTTCCAATAGAGGTTACATACATACTTACAGGTGTTTCAAATCACATTTTGCCCTTTGAATCCAAATTGCCAAAACAAAAATAATTGCCCAACTTTCCTATAAAAAAAAGCTTGATAGATCTTCCAGAAACATCTAAAATAGCTGACAATATAATAGGTGCCTCATTAAGTTCACGGAGGCAAGGATTCCAGAATGCATTCAACCACCTCAGATAAGGCCAAAATGTGAGTACCCCCCCACAATGGCATTTTGTAGTTTTAGGCACGTGTACTGCCAGTAATTTCAGACACTGAGCACATTCATAACAGTGAAAGTTGTCTATTAGGTACTCTGGGCCCAAGTTATTTGGGAAATTTAACATTCTATATAAAATCCAGATCCTACTTTAGTAGCTAATTAGTCACCAGTTAGTAAATTAATTAATTGTTAAATACATAGGTGGGGAGCAATCTTATTAGCTGAAATCAAATTGAACTTTGTTCTAAGCTCCTGATTAATTCCTTATGTTTTTTAGAGTGTTTCTCCTATTTTCATTCAAGAAAGCCATCCCAAATCCTGTCTCAAAATTTTCTTAACACTGAGGAGGTATAAAATCAAGAAGGGTAATATATACATTTGTGTGTCTGTATACATACAATATATTACTCTTTCAACCTCTCATTTTTGGAAGCTTTTTTCTACTAAGACATGTAGTCAAAATGTTGAGGCAGGAGGAGCAAAATAGCAGCCACACAACAATGATGAGATTGGTAATGAAAAATACCTACAAATATCTACAAATAATAGTAGATATTCATCATGCCAGATTTGCCGACTTTATCAGAATGAGGTGCTCAGCTCAGATTTTTATGCATTTAAACTGAGGGTTGTAACACCAGACCAGTCAGGATTGAACTGCTGGCAGTTGGCAGAATTAGCCTGCAATACTGCATTCTAACCACTGTGCCACTAGGGCTTGTAGATGATAGATAGATAGATAGATAGATAGATAGATAGATAGACAGACAGACAGACAGACAGACAGACAGACAGACAGACAGGCAGGCAGGCAGGCAGGCAGGCAGGCAGGCAGGCAGGCAGGCAGGCAGGCAGGCAGGCAGATAGACAGATTTTTTTTAGCAAGAAGTGACTGTTTGGATCATGAAAGGCAATCTTCCCAAGCATTATCTCAGCTTTCTGCTCTATGTGATAGGTGACAAAGAAGAATTTAAAAACAAAGATTCAAAATAATTTTGTAATTTATATATTTAATACTTAAGTTTTAAATATTCTAAATAACTGTGTGAGCTCACATCAGAACACAAGCAGCTTGCAGATTTAATTATCTTGCAAGTTTGGGCTTTTTAAAAAAATGCATCTATCTATCTATCTATCTATCTATCTATCTATCTATCTATCTATCTATCTATCTATCTATCTATCTATCTATCTATCTATCTATCTATCTATCTATCTATCTATCTATCTATCTATCTATCTATCATCTACAAGCCCTGGTGGCACAGTAGTTACAATGCAGTATTGCAGGCTAATTCTGCCAACTGCTAGCAGTTCAATCCTGACTGGTCTTGTGTTACAATCCCCAGTTTAAATACATAAAAATCTGAGCTGAGCACCTCATTCTGATAAAGTGGGTAAATCTGGCATGATGAATATCTACTATTATTTGCGACATGCTCCCCAAAGTCAAATTTGACCTTAGAACAGGGAATAGACAGCTTCAGTGAAGCATCACACACCTGCAAAATCAGCAATCCACTTACAAGCAGGAGAAAGACAAGGCAATTTGATGCACATTTCAAAGAAGAAAGATGCACATTTTAAAGCTACGCTTCCACTCAATTGAGGCATTAATCCTCAAAAATAGGCTTTGCCAAATTATCCTGAAACTATGTGAGATGCTGCAGCGATATGGTCAATCAAAAGCACATACCAGCATAAAAATCAATCTTTTTGTACAAACCACAAACCTAAAGCAAATCAGAAAGAAGATCAACCAGGAGAGGGCAAGAAAAAGCACTGGATAACTTCTAGTTCCTGGATGGGGAAGATGTTTGCATGAAAATAACGCCCAGAACAGATATCTAATGCTATCAATTGATAGTAACGCAGCAATTGCAATTTGGTTTTCTAAACTATCAAGAAGAAGTAGATGCTGAACATAATCATTTGACACCAGACAAGCTTGTAACTGATCTTATCATCCTGAGACACTTTTTCAGTTCTTCAACTCTTCAAAATGTGTGGCAACCCAGAGAATTAATTCTAAACCACTTTACATCTGAAATGTCTCCAGTGTCACATTAGGATTACATTTTACTTTCTATCTGAAATTTGCACAGGTTCACAATACAGCCCTGTACGGCAACCCCAATGAGTAAATGATGAAGGAAAATACTTTGGACCATCAAAGCTTTGCGGACCAGCTGGGGGGAGGGAGGGAGAGGGGATGGTTCAGTGCGAGTGGCGAGCACATGCATGCAGCTCCATTTGCGTGAGCAGCAGGCATGCACGACTGTTGTTTGCACAAATGGAGCTGTGCTCACGTGCATGCTCGCCTGCTGCTTCCGGAGCCCAGTTCTGAACAGGCCATGGTCCAGTAACTTGTAAGGAGACAGGATGGTGGAAGATTCAGGACGAGTAGAAGTAACCATTTCTTCATACAGTGTTTTGTTGAATTAGCTACATGATACGATGCTGGTCACCAGCCAGAACATGTTTAAAGGGGACTGAGGGCGAAACCTTCATTTTATCTAAGTTCTCAGGCTACAGATTTTGCCTTTGCAACATATTCATGAATTTGGGGAGGGAGGAGTTTATTCTCACTGCTGTATCCCCATATAAGGACATAAACCCGAAGACCTTCACAGTGTTAGCCAGTTTGGTCTACTTGGTGAGGCACGCGGCTAGAAAGCAGGACTGTGAGTTCAAGTCCCAAAGTCCCGCCTTAGCCACAAAAGGCAGCTGGCTGACTTTTGGGCAGTCTCTCTCTCTCTCAGTCCAATCCACCTCACAGGGTTGTTGCTGTGGGGGAAATAAGAAATAGGGGAAAATAGGAGGAAGAAGATGTGTTGGATATGTTCTCCACCTTGTGTTATTAGAAAGAAAGAAAGAAAGAAAGAAAGAAAGAAAGAAAGAAAGAAAGAAAGAAAGAAAGAAAGAAAGAAAGAAAGAAAGAAAGAAAGAAAGAAAGAAAGAAAGAAAGAAAGAAAGAAAGATTCTGTGACCATGTAGCAAGAAGCCGCTGTTCTACAAGTTATGGCCATGTGGGATTCGGCCTCTTTTTCCATGTGTTTCTAGTGCCATAAATGCAATATCATGAACACTACCTGTGTGTAGACAAGGTTGGACAAGATTTCTATATCCTTGGTGGACGTAGGTGATGGAAGGAGACAAATTTGTTTCAGGATCCATGAATTCTCAGTTGTTGTGTTTTAATTACAATGATTATTTTGAGGACTCTCAGAGTGTGAATTGGTCTAGATATGGAGGATCTGGCCTTTTTCCCCACTTACTGTATTTGGAAAGGTTTATCATCCCATCTTAGGTCCCATTTACACTTGCATCACATAATTGCATGGCACTTGAACTACCTGAATTGTGAAATTGGCCATGCCCATGAAGGGATTATATTAATAATGAACATCTGCTAAATGCTCATTGTAGACCTAAACATTTTCTATAATTATCTTTAAAAAAAAAAAAATGTTAACATCTCCTCTTCTATCTCATAAAACAATTTAATCAAGATTTCTGGTTTTTCTTATTTCATACATTAGCATATTAATGCCCTACTACACGCATATGGACACTTATGAGAAAAAGAGAGAGAATTATTAGGTAAAGCTGAACCAGAAAGGCAATTGACTGGGCTTAAATCCTAGCTTCACCTTCTCATTTGGCATAAATCACTTAGCAGATGGGAAGATAATCCAGGTTCATCACACATTCTGTTTTGGGGGATCATCCCTTGTTGCTTGAAACATTATCTTTGCAACAGAATGAATTGTAGTCTATTCCACCGGTTAAGAGAGATAAGCCAGAAAGCTAAATATTATGATGACGGTTATTGCAAGAATTGATCTCATGCCCACATCAAACACTGATCAGTGCCAACGAATGCCACAGAATGATGAGGGAGGCGTAGAAGTAATTCATTTGGAGAACTTCATTGCCAGGCAGTGATTGACAACAATGTTGCTTATTTTTTTCCTACTTACTTGGGTTTGCTACAGGATTTTGCCAGGGCTGTTTTCAGGAGTTTTAGACTCTTTAGCAAAATAGTTTCAGTGGATCCTAATTCTCCAGTAATGCACTACCTCTTCCAAATACTACGTCATCTAAAAAGAGGACAAATATGTACCTTCAGTCGAGATGTGTACGTCTAGATCCAGAACTAACATATCCTGGATTTAATGGGATTTATTTTAGTCATTGCTCTAAATATGAGTAGTCTTAATTTAAATAGAAGCATAATAGATTTCTCCATAACGAGAAGATGATAAGTAGACATTTAGCATGAATGCTAAATTTGCTGCAGCCAGCTTGAGCCTAAAAAGTAATGGTCCCTTTTTATTTTTTTTATGAAAAAATTAGTTTGAATTCTTCTTCAGATAGAAAAGCCTTCAGAGAGTGGTCCATTTGAAAGAGAAAAGAGTCTATGGAAGTTTTCTCAACCTTAGCAGTTTGTAGATGTGTGGACTTCAACTCCCAGAAGATGTGTGGACTTCAATTCTGGGAGTTGAGAAATTCTGGGAGTTGAGAAACACTGGTCTATGGTAAATACAGGCACAAGGACATATTAATAATTCCTCTCATCTGGGGAGAAGACATGGAACAGGGACATTAATTATGTGGTTTATCATAGCAATAATAATCAATTAAAATGACCTGTGGTAAAAAGCAAAAACCTGCTAATATTCCTTTAAATTTATCACATCAGCAGCATAAAAAAGACAATCATTTATGAATATTTGTTGAACTCCAGTGGTATTTTTCTGAACTAACCAAATTTTTATCATATAATTTTAAAACTTAGCATTACTTAGAACTTGCAATAATTGTTTTTGTAATACTATATAGCATATTCCTTTTTTTTTATTCCAGACTTGTTGGATATTAATGTACTTTTGTATTTTTTTAAATTTTTGGACAGCGTTTAGCCTCTAAGTTCCTTCTTCAATACATTCAAAGCTTCTGCTAAGGCATCAGGACTAAACAAGAAATATAACAAATGTTTTAATTGTATATATGGCCTTGAGTTTTTCCAGTAATTGAGCAGGAAATCCAGATAATGTTTGAACTGAACAGTGATTGTCATAATATTGATCCAGCCATGTACCTTCTAGCTCTTATGGATTTCCTAGGGTAAGGCAGTTTTAAATTTGTTAATATAACTCATGATTAAATATTGCCTATGATCAAATATATACTGCAACTTTCTCTAATGTAATGCCCTCCAGATGTGTTGGACTCCAATTGCTACATTTCAAATCTTTTGATGCCTAAAAGTGCTAAAAAAATTGAAATCCAGCACATCTAGAGGATTCAGGATGGGTGAGAGCAGATTTACAGTAACTTCTATTCTTTTTAATAATATGCCCAAATTCTGGAAAATTGCATTTTTATTATTTTTACATTTTTAATCATAATTCATAGAAGTAAATGAATTTAGTTTGGGAATTGAGTTTTCATTGTATATATAGTCAGTACCATTCTTTGAGTGACAGTTTGAAGTTACAATAGCATTCAAAAAAGTGACTTAAAATTGTCTATGGAGATTCTCTGTCATCCAGGTCATGGTTGTCCCAAAGGTGCTTTTTCAAAAGGCAGCTGAACTTTCTTTGTTTTTCTTTGAAGATATTTTCCATGAACTGAAGAAGCTTCTTGGATGACAAGTGGAATGTCTTCAAGGAAAGACAAAGAAAGTCCAGTTGCCTTTTGAAAAAGCACCTTTGGGATGATTTAAAATCATCTGTCACACAACTGTCACAGCATCCCCATGGTCACATGATCAGAATTAAGGTGCTTGGCAACCAGCATATATTTACAATGGTTCCAGTATCCCTGGGTCATGTGATCTCCATATGTGACCTTTTTAGCTGGTTTCCATCAAGCAAAGTCAATGAGGGAAGTCCACTGAGTTTCTTAACAGCTGTGTGATTCACTCATGACTCACTTAACAGCCCAACTGTGATCATAATTCAAGGATTGCCCATATTTTTTAAATAGCTTGATGTTCTTTATTACAAATGTGTAGCTTAAAACTAGGAGAATCATGTTCAATTGTCAGGATACATTGTGGCTTGTACTAAGCTTTGAGACTAAGATTTCAGGACCCAGGACAGCAGCCCGGAATAGGTAGTAATGTTCAGGAAACAGGTATGTATAGTGAAAAAAATGATATTTGTGTTAAGTTACAAGGCCTTTGCAAATAAGATTTCCAATTCAAATGCATACACATTAGCCTTCCACTAATAAACACAGTACATGAGGATCCATCTATAGCAGGGGTGTCAAACTGCCAGCCCGTGGGTCGGACAGATCACGCGGAAGCCGCTCCCACCCCATTGCCAGCAATGGCAAAACCATCCCAATACGTTGCACGACATCACGTGACATCACGAGTTTGACATGTCTGATCTATAGGAACATCTGACAATTACAATTATAAAGACAGGCCACCACATTGTGTGTTTGAGCATGAATTGTCTGTATCAAAGCAAATGGTTTGAAATGTAAAAAATGTATCTTGGAACCACTTATTTCATCTCAATTTAGGAAGTATACTTTATTCATCCATATATGGTTCTCCGGAGATATAGTATCATCACATCCAATCCAATTGCAAACCTAGTCCTAATTGGTTGACTCAAAAGATTTGAAAAATATTCAGATCAAAGGATGAGTCTTCTGAAACAGGCAAAATCCAAATTTCCACTAAATGCAGAAAGATCCAGTGTGATTACAAAACCAATGTGATACCTTTTCCCCAAACTCTCTAGTGAAAGAAAACAGAGAACAACATCAATATCACTTAGACTAATATACTGCTTCACAGTGCTTTAGAGCCCTCTTTAAGTGGTTTACAGAGTCAGCAAATGGCCCCCAACAATCTGGGTCCTCATTTTACTGACCTCGGAAGGATGGAAGGCTGAGTCAACCTTGAGCTGGTGAGACTCGAACTGCTAAACTGCAGGCAGCCGGCAGGCAGCAGAAGTAGCCTGCAGTACTGCATTCTAACCACTGTGCCACCAGGGTCATAATTTAGTAACTGACCAATCTGGCCGCTACTACTCTCAAGGAATGATTTTAGCAATTTTTTTTAAATTGCAACTTGTTCAACATTTTTTAAAGAAGCATGATGGAACCTTTGAAGGTGTTCATTGGTTAATTGCTTCAAAAACGCTGGAAGTACCAGCCATTCATTATCTAGGCTTTTGCATTCATCAGTCATCTCTGTGCTGTTTCATTTTAAATGGCCTAAGAACTAAACTACAAAAAATAATAAACTTTCATTATTTTCACTGGGCCTCCCATAAGTCCCTTCTCTAAGTTCTGCATCTGTCCTTTTGATGCTATATATTTTTATATCACCTAAACAATTAAAAAAAACATAGGTGTAAAATCAAGGAGGTAGAAGATAAAGCAATTACACCATTTAAAAATTTCCTTGCAAAGCTCTCATTGGTTCCACTCTTCTGAAATTATGTCCTAACCATGTCCTAAATATGTCCTAACATTGTAGACAATAAGGGCAGAATAATATTTTTCTCATGAAATCCTTCAGATGTGAAACGAATTTTGCAAATAAAAGAAAAGCAATGTATTCTCTTAAATGTGATGGACTTGTTCCCAGAAGTAGGTTTAACTATTCATGTACATTTCATCCAGTTACAGGTTTTTTTTAAAAAAATAAAAATGTAATGGTATCTAGGGCAAAGAATCCTTCAATGTTCTTCTGAAATTGGGTGGTTTCATGCTGTTATGCAAAGATGCTATTTATTTATTTGTTTGTTTGTTACATTTTTATGCCACCCATCTCCCCTATGATTCTGGGTAGCTTACAGATTATAAGATAATGCTCAAAAGTGCAATTCAACAAGAAGAGCATTTAACGTACAGCCATCTCTTTTCGAAATAATGAATGGAAGGTGGTAAGTTTTCAGTTTCTAAACTGAAATTCAGATTCAGTGTCCATTCTCTGAACTGAGTCCAAGAGAATCAAGATACTTCCAGAACACTGATTCAGGATAACAACCTTGCAACCTGGTAAGACAGAGTGGCTGTGAACATGGGGAAACCTTAGGATCCAGATGTTTATCAAATGTTTAGTCCTGGATGCGTTTGCATTACCTTGTGCACAATCTGGGGGTTCTCTCTCCTTGAAGAACAGGTAGTAGTCATGGATAGGAGAGCCTTTGCCCAACTTTGTGTTATGCGCCAGTTGAGCCTTTCCTGGATCATGAGTCCCTGCATGTAGTCACTCAGGTCCTCAGATGGATTACTGCAAGGCACTCTACATGGGACTACCCTTGAAGAGTATTTGGAAGGTACAGCTGGGTCCAGAATGCAGTAGTCTAGATAGTTCTGGAGGCCCCTAGGGGGCACATATAACATTGCTTTTGCATGAGCTGCATTGGTTGCCAGTTTGCTTCCAGGTCAAATCCAACGTTGGTTGAGTTTGGTTGGTTGGTTATCGCCTTTAAAGCCCTTTACGGCATGGGTTCAGGGTATCTGAAAAGCCACCTTGCTCCAATGGGATTGGCCTGTTCCACTCACTCCAGCAGAAAGGTCTTGCTACCAACTCTGGCTGCTAGAATTTTAGCTGGCATGGTTAAGGAGAAGAGTCTTTTCTGCAGTGGCTCCTGCCCCCGTGGAACACTTTGCTGCCAAAAGTGAGATCTACCCCCACCCCCTTCTGGCCTTCTGAAAGGGCCTTAAAACCTGGTTGTTTCAGTTGGCTTGGGGCTCTGATGGGGGCGCTCTTTGAAGGAGGTGGGTGATGGGGTAACAGAGAAGACCCCACTCCCGTGCTACCCCTCCCCTCAATTTTTATTCTTTAAGTTTTACTGATTTTAACTTTTTTATTTTTATCTTTTTATCATTTTGTAAGCCTCCCAAAATCACTCCAATAGTGAGATGTGCCATATAAATTTAATTAATTAATTAAACCAATACATAAATAAGAGTAAAACCTTATAGTCAGTGTGCTAAAGGTGCTTTTTCAAAAAGCAACTGGACTTCCTTTGTTTTTCCTTGAAGGCATTTCGCTCCTCGTCCAAGAAGCTTGTTCCGACAGAATGGGAAGGATTACTATTCCTTACAGTCATCTGGTTCTTAGCGCTCTTTCTGAGAGTCCTTGAGGCCATTTGGATGAGTCATTGACGCCATTTGCACTATTCAGGTGAATCTGAGGGCACAGACAAACCTCCAAGTGGCCTCAAGGACTCTCAGAAAGAGTGGTAACGACCAGATAACTGCAAGGAATATAAATCCTCCCCATTCTCCACCATTCAGTCAGAACTGAAGAAGCTTCTTGAATGAGAAGTGAAACAACTTCAAGGAAAAACAAAGTCCAGTTGCCTTTTGAAAAAACACCTTTGGGACAACCATGATCTGGAAGACTGAGAATCTCCATAGACTTATAGTCAGTACAAAGTTCTGAAGTAAAGATCAGCTTATATCTCATTGGCTTTCTATTCACAACAATGTCTTAAGTGTTACCTTGTCAAATTGGATTTCTTAGCCTTCATAATGCAGATTCAAACCCATAACTTAATTAGCCAGCTGCCAGACACTCCTTTCCTATTTTAAAAGAAAAGAAAAGAAAAGAAAAGATGTGATTGATTTTTTTTCCAGTGACAATCTTTGCTTTCCACTTCCTAATCAATAAAATTTGAATGGCACATTAGCGTCCAAATCAGATTTTTAACAGCAGAAATATTTCACTAAGTATATATACTGAAAGTGGCCAGCATGCAGGACTGGAATAATTTCTGCGAAAAGAAGTCATTAACCTGTAGATAGAAATATATGGACGATCCTTTATTTGGTAATAATCTGCAAAAGGTTTTTTATCATCATACATATGTGACTTCCATTAGCATTTTAACTGGATTTAGAAATGGGAAAGGAATGTAAAAGTAAGAAAGGAAGGTTTTATACTTAGGCAAGAAAAACCAAAGGTACAGGTACAGATTAGGTGAAACCCGGTTCAATAGCAGTAACTGTGAGAGGGACCTTGGAGTCCTACTGGACAATCACTTAAATATGAACCAGTAGTGTGCAGCAGCAGCTAAAACAGCCAAGACTGCATTAACCAAGGGATAGAATTGAAATCACATGAAGTGTTGATACCACTTTATAATGCCTTGGTAAGACCCCACTTGGAATACTGCATCCAGTTTTGGTCACTATATTATAGAAAAGATGTAGAGACTCTGGAAAGAGTGCTGAAAAGAGCAACAAAGATGATTAGGGGCTGAAGGCTAAAACGTATGAAGAATGGTTGCAGGAATTGTCTAGTTCAGTGAAAAGAAGGACTAGGGGGGACATGATAGCAGTGTTCCAATATCTCAGGGGTTGCCACAAAGAAAAGGGGGGTCAACCTATTTTCCAAAGCACTAGAAGGCGAGACAAGAAACAATGGATGGAGACTAATCAAGGAGAAAAGCAACGTAGAACTAAGGAGAAAATTCCTAACAGTGAGAACAATTAACCAGTGAAATCGCTTGCCTTCAGAAGTTGTGGGTGCTCCATTCCTGGAGGCGTTTAAGAAGTGTCTGGATAGCTACTTGTCTGGAATGCTATAGAGTCTCCTACAGAGGATTGGATTAGAAGACCTCCAAGGTCCCTTCCAACTCTGTTATTCTGTAAGATGAATACATACTTTAAGAATAAAGAAGAAACATTTGTTTTCTGTTTTAGTTTGAAACGCATTTCATGACTAATTATGAGATACAGAATGGCTATTGCCAGAGAATAATAATAATCATATGCAGCCGAATGCCTTTTGTTTTTGCAAATATACTGTATGCTTTAAAGCTGAAATGTGATAAACACAGTACTTAAATCTAAGCTCAGTTTAGTAGGCATATACTGGAGAGCTATTAAAGTCACGTTTGGAGTATGCTTTCAAATAAATAAGCTTAGGCTCAAGTGCAAGCAAAATCCCTGCTTAAATTCTACCCACCCATCATTTTTAAGGCCAGGTTTTCTGTATTTGGGGTGGGGATTCATGTTGGGGCTGGTTGATAAATTAATAACAGACTCCCCCTCCCTCCCCCCCTCACTGCTCATCCTACACCTTCCCCATCTTTTAGTTAGGATTGAGTATTTGTATTTCTATAGTATTTTATTTGTATTGTTTATAGGTTTTGTATAGTTTTATCTTTTTAACATTGTAAGCTGCCCAGAGGTAGCCCATGGTAAGATGAGTGATCAATAATAATAATAATAATAATAATAATAATAATAATAATAATAATAATAATAATAATAATAATAATAATAATAATAATAATAATAATAATAATAATAATAATAATAATAATAATAATAATAAAGCTAAATTTATTTCTGATATATTAAATGTTTTTTTTTAAAAAAAATAACACTGAATACTATGCCAAAATATTTCCCCATGTTTACATCTTTTCCGATTGAGATGTAGCTGAGTTTAAGCTTTAATTTAATATCTTCTGTGCCAAAAGTCCTAGGTTCAATAGCTGCCATTTCCAGCTACAATAAAAGGATCCTTAGACTTCTGCATGATACAGAACCACCCTCAATCCGAATAAACGGTATTTATAAGTCAACTTGAGGTAAGGCAATGTCTTCAATTCCTTTATTCTTTTGGGACGAGTTCCTTGCAACTTCTCAGCATGCTAAGCTTCAAGGAGCTCCTTGTTCTTTCCACATCTTTTCCTCCTCTGCTGTTGCTGGAGAGCAAGTTTCTGTATTTCTACACCCCATCAGTCTCACATTTTGACGAGGAGAGGTTGAAAATAGCTTGCGTTTGATGCAGCCCAAAATAAACCTTTGTGCTAGGTGCATCATATCTGCAAATGACTTTGTTTGGCTACAGAGTATTTTATTTAACGCTCATTGCAGATAAATACTGAAATCTTGACACATCCTAGATGCCATCTGCCACTTGATCTGTGAATAATTGACTAAAGGCCAGAACCACTTTTGTTGTGTTATGTGTCTGTGTGATGCTGAGTTCCCACATGTACCTCCTCTTCGTTTGACAAGCAGACAGGAGTGGTATAAAGGCTATTTTCAATATTTCAATATTATAAAGACAATAAAGCTATGATCCTTGGGATTTGAGGAGGTTGATTCCACCACCTGTCTTCTCATACCTTTCTTTTTCCTGCATTTAATCTATTCTGAGTAAGGAGGCTGTATGCCCGGCTATGCTCATTCAGCATTATTCCAAAAGGCCAAAAGGATCAACTTATTATCTTGAGAGGACAGCACATCTGGATGGGACATTGTCAAGGGGCAAGAATAACTAAGACAAACAGGAATGAAACAAAAATCAAATCAGTTCAATACAGGAAGGGGCAAGTAGAAAAGAAAATGGCACACAGTGCACAAAACACTTAAACAAAACTGTTTTTGTTGACTCTTTCACACCCTCAAGGAAATTGGACTTTCACTACCCTGTGAAATTGAGTAGAGAGGGTGAGGAAGGGACTAGGGGTTGCCACAAAGAAGAGGGAGTCAAGCTATTCTCCAAAGCACCTGAAGGCAGGACAAGAAGCAACAGACCAAAGAGAGAAGCAACCTAGAACTAAGGAGAAACTTCCTGACAGTTAGAACAATTAATCAGAAGCTGTGAATGCTCCAACACTGGAAGTCTTTAAGAAGAGATTGGACAGCCATTTGTCTGAAATGGTATAGGGTTTCCTGCCTGAGCAGGGGGTTGGACTAGATGACCTCCAAGGTCCCTTCCAACTTTATTATTAATATTATTATTGTCATTGTTATTGTTATTGTTATTTTTACCTGCATGGTAACTGGGATTTGTACATCTAGACCTTTGTTCAACAAGCATTATCTATCTAGGATCTAGGGCAGGTGTCTTCAAACTTGGCCTGGCTGAGGAATTCTGGGAGTTGAAGTCTACAAGTCATAAAAGGGCCAGGTTTGAAGATCCCTGATCTAGGGTTTCTCCATTTTGAAGCAGGTCCAATTAAGTCATGTCATGAAACACTCAATATAGAAGACTGACTAATTGCAAGTGATTCAAAGTGGCATAAAACAAGTTGACAAACACACCATCATCATCATCATCATCATCATCATCAACAATAATAATAACATCAGCTGCATAGTGGCTGCCATGGTGGCGCAGTGGTTAGAATGCAGTACTGCAGGCTAATTCTGCTGACTGCCAGCTGCCAGCAGTTTGGCAGTTCGAGTCACATCGGCTCAAGGTTGACTCAGCCTTCCATCCTTCCGAGGTCGGTAAAATGAGGACCCAGATTGTTGGGGGGCAATAAACTGACTCTGTAAACAGCTTAGAAAGGGCTGTAAAGCACTGCGAAGCAGTATATAAATCTAAGTGCTATTGCTATTGCATTGGAAGAGCTGCAATAAATACCATTTGCATGCAAGCAAAAACTGGTGGAGCCACAAAATGGACAAATAGTAATAGAAAATAAATAAGCAAAAGTGTTCTGGGACTTTAGAATTCAAACAGGCAAGCAGTTGCCACATAGCACCCCAGTGTCAATAAGAAAGACAAAAAGCCTGGATAGTACCTGGGACAGCAGAAGAGAGGAGAAAGAACTAGAGAATGTAACAAAAGACAAAGACCTGCATCTAGAAATAAAACAACTATGGCAAAAGAAAGCAGATTATACCAATAGTAATAGGTATCTTGGGTGCAATTCCAAAACTTCTGGAACATCATCGGCATTGATAAAATCACCACCAATCAATTGCAAAGGCAGCTTTATTGGAACAGCTTACATCCTCCAACTACACCTTTAATACCATAAAGCAGAAACATTAACAGAGTAACAGAGTTGGAAGGAACTTGAAGGTCTTCTAGTCTAACCTCCTGCTCCTACCTATCGCAGGTTCTTGGGAAGGACTTGATAGGTGATCAAAATGCCAAATCCAATCTAAACATCTGGCTGCCTATGTAACAAACCGTAATATTACATTGGGAAATGCAGAATATTTAAAAACTGCCATTTATTTATATCCTATTTATAACTACTTCAGTTCAGAAAGTTCTAGACAGCGTACAAAAGCAACAGCCGGCGAAATGTAATAAAACTAAAATACAATATAATTATGGCATAAAAATTTAATAATGCAGTCAAGCATATATCATGAAGTAGTTACTAACAGTTGTAGAAGAAATTTAATTTGGTTTGGTTGAATTTACTAGCCACACCATACTTGAATTTTCTAATGGGTATTTTGGAGTTACTGTGTTAAAAGGTTTTCCTAATCTGTTTTTTTCTTCTTCTTCCTTGATCTTATCACTAGAAAGCCCACTGTGAGTTACAACTATCACTTCCTATTTGGGGCAGAAGATACCTTTCTGATGCAACTACTGTCCTGGGATTGGTTGTCCATTTCAACCTAAATGAAAAGGATACTGAAAGAAGAAACTTCTGCACTTGAGGTTACCTAGGCCTAGGGAACCTTACAACTAAAAATGCAGGAAGGTAATTTTTGAAGAGTGATTTAAACATGTTCAACTCCTTTTCAAAGCTATTCCCAGAACCAAACAAGCAAGCAAACAAACAAAAACAAGAACTTTAAGGTCAACATTCTAAAATTCCACTTGCTGATAAACCTATCCCATTGTTATACATTAAATTGAGACCAGGATTAAGATTTGGGCATTTGGGAAGAAGGAAACTGTCCTGTGGGTTAAAAAGATATGTGGACTAAAAGGGGCACATGAAGGAAAGGCACTCCCCAAAGTCACAGGAGTGGCAATTGGGGTGTCTGAAGTATAGTGAGAAAGCTGGAAGAAGGGACAGGAGCAGTGGTGGGATTCAGCCGGTTCGCACCAGTTCGGCAGAACCGGTAGCTAATTTTTTGTTGCCCAGGCCCAGAACGGACTTCCGGAAGCAGCATCCACACAGAGAACCGGTTGTTCACATATTTGTATCCCACCACTGGACAGGAACCATTCTAAGAGACTTTTCAGGGCCTGCTTGTTGTTTTGAGCTTTGAAACTGTGCGCCTATGATTTAAGATATCCAATATATCTACCAATAATACCCCCTATTATTTAATCTAGAAGAATACCGGTCATACATTCCAGACCAGAGGGCAATTATGGGCCCTTTATGACCTGTGGACCTGAACTCCCAGAATTCCTAGCCAGCATGGTTACAACAGCATGGCTGGCTCAGGAATTCTGGGAAATAATAATAATAATAATAATAATAATAATAATAATAATAATAATAATAATAATAATAATAATAATAATAATAATAATAATAATAATAATAATAATAATAATAATAATAATAATAATAATAACAACAACAACAACAACAACAACAACAACAACAACAACAACAACAACAACAACAACAACAACAACAGCAACAACAACAGCAGCAACAACAACAATAACAGACTTGGAAGGGACCTTGGAGATCTTCTAGTCCAACCCCCTGTTCAGGCAGGAAACCCTATACTATTTCAGACAAATGGTTGTCCAGTCTCTTCTTAAAAACTTCCAGTGTTGGAGCATTCACAACTTCCAATCAGGTTGTTCCACTGATTAATTGTTCTAACTGTCATGAAATCCACAAGTCATAAAGGGGCCATAATTGCCCCTGGTCTGGAATGTATGACAGGTACTCTTTTGTACTGGTCAAACAGGTTGTCCACCCTGTTCCAGACGGTCAATGGTGATGTAACATCACGTTGTGTGCCTCTTGTACCTTTTTCTGGATTGGGAGTCCTTGTGCTCAGTTGCTCAGATCCTAGTCATCTCTCATTTGGATTACTCCTACATCAGGGAAACCAATGAACAACCTGGGGTGGATGGAGCCAGTCCAGAATCTCCGTGACTAATTGCCGCCTAGAATTCATAGTTCATTATACAGGAAAGCAATATACATGGACTCAACAACTGTTGACACCTGGAAAGTGATATACTCTAAGCATAAAGGGTGATGCAATCTTGGGCAACAAAGAGGCCCCAATTACTGTCAATGAGCGAGTGAACGTGCAGAAGATGCTAACAGGGAGTGCATCAGATACATCAGAGGAAGCTAAGAACAGAATCCCAATGGGACACAGGAGAATTAACTTGGCACTTTGCTCGCTGCCTCCAGGGGACAAAGCTTTGCTTTGCTCAGCTATGCCATTGCTCAGATAGAAGGAACTTAGCAAAGTGTTCTAAGTATGGGGCAACAAGTTGTTATGGAACAGCAAGCCAACCGTGTTTCTCTTTTAGTTTTTTTTTTAAAAACAGAAAGAGGGAGAGAGAAAGTGCACACAAGGTCAGTACATGAAGCAATTAATATAAATTACATGAGAGGTTCAAACCATGCCATTATCCAGTCCTTTTAATATAGGCAGACTGAATACATACAAGCAGGTACTATAGTTCAGAAAGAGTTCAGCTTGCAATTTTGCTCTACCTTGAACCTCAGAACCTCCCGTGCTGTTGGAAACAAATGTAATAGCAATCTCTCTATAGCCCATAATATCTACTTCTTAATTGCAATCCACCCACCACCAACTTCTTCACCTTCATCCTGTGCAATCCTAACATTTCTTCTATCGAGGCAAGTTAACCATCAGCAGAAAAGACAGAGGCAATGCCCTTAATTGCAAAGGAATGAAACAGCTTGAGCTTATGTCCGGTACAGGATGTTCTTCATACCTGTCAGGCTAATTGATGAAGTTTTTTTTCCCCTCTTCCCCCCCAGCCCCCCTCCCCCGATCAAAGGTCTCTGTTTAATTACATTAAAATGTGCTCTTTTTCCTTTTACGGATGTTGATTTGGCTGACATTTATCGTTTATTGCAAGTGAGATCATTTTCCATTAAGGACAGCTGTGTTAGGTTTGAACAGCTTACTCGGTATTTTTTTGCGCACAAAAATAGTACTTCTTGTCTCTGCATGAGGAGAAATTGGGGCCCACAGCAGAATGAAGCAACTATGGTGTGAACAGCCTATCATAGAAGATGAATGACAGCTGGATCTACTGACATTCTCAAGCGATGGTCTTGACTTTGCATAAAGATTGGTGGACAGACAGAGTCTGAGTTCCTGTTGCTCCTTAGAATTCGCATTCACAGCCAATCTTCCTTCCTTCCTCCCTCCCTCCCTCCCTCCCTCCCATTTGGTTTGGCCTGTGTATGTCATTACTTCTCAAAGCATATGAGAACTCTTAAGTCCTCTGAGCTATCAATAGGCCAGGTATAACTGCAGCTCCATTCCACCAGGTGCCCACGCTTTCTAAGGAAGACAACAAGTTTGCAAAGAAGGAAAACAATTCTCTTTGCTGTGGAAAGGAATAGGAAATGAACAGGAAAAGGAGGAGGAAAAAAGAGCAAAAGAACAGGAAAAATGACCAAGGCATTATAGTATGGATGGTCAACTAAGGGGCTATGTACACCCTCACACTGGGAAGCTCATGTTCAACAGCAAAATAACCAAATAACAATGGAGCAAGTTTTTGCCTCAAAAACAGTGGTGGGATTCAGCCAGTTCGCACCAGTTTGGTAGAACTGGTAGCTATTTTTTTGTTGCCCAGGTCCAGAATGGACTTCTGGAAGCAGCATCCACACAGAGAACCGGTTGTTCACATATTTGAATCCCACCACTGCTAAAAAAAAATGCTAAACTGGAATGAAAATAGATGCTAAAGCCCTTTGCAAGACAATGGCCGTCCTTTATCATTCTCAACTCTCTCCATTCCCCCCAAAATGGGTTGAAAGGTTTTGGCCAGCTCCTCTTATGATGTTATCATACCATCAGGAAGGTTTGTAGGTGAAAGAGTTTTAAAAAGAACACGGGAAGAAGTTGATAGCCACATCTCAAGGGGATCTGATCAAGGCCAACATCACCCATAAGGAGCAATTAAGATCTTACTTGAATCAAGCATTCACTTGAGAGTATCAACTTCACTCTGAAACCCACCGAGTCCAAACCAAAACTAGTGTGTTCTTAGTGGAATAGACTATATATGATTACATATAATCAGTCTACTTTTATTCTTAAAACCAGTGGCATTATTTCCTGTCATGTGATGTCAATATCCAGATTAAAAAAATAGAAGCAAACAAGCTTCAGCCTACCATATCTGCGTATACTCTGCTCTTTTGGCATCTTTGCAATCCTGAACCACTAAATCCCCAATTTCTCACTTTTTCTTCATTAAATTTAGGCCACTAACCTTTAACTCAGAGACCTAAAGAGAGCAATTTGGTGAAGCGGGCGAAGCATCAGGCTAGATACTAACAGGAGACTGTTAGTTCTAGTCCCACAGTTGGGTGACCTTCGGCCAATCCCTCTGTCTCAGTCCTAGGAAGTAGGCAATGATAAACTATTTCTGAAATCTTGGCAAGAAAACTGCTGGGACTAGTTCAGGCAGTTGCCAGGAGTCAAAAACTGACTCAACGGCACACACAAACACACACACACTAAATCTTAAAGATTGCCAATTCCTGAGCCCAATACACCACAGTATGAGTCAATATGAGACATTAATAGAAGCTGAAGGGTTAGTTTCAAATGCATTTTAGCAAGGATCTAAATTTCACTGAGAGAAGTGAATGGATCAGCATAAATTTTCCATAAGTTCCCTTCTGGTGCCTTCTCTCTTGCTTCTAAATGAAAAAAGAACCAGCAATCAGACAAGCCCATTACACAAAAGTGCATGTCCAGTTGCAATGCTTTATTTTATGGCATTAAAGGCCTTATTTTGTTTGAAAGCAGAAATAATTGCTTTAAAAAAAACTTCTGGGATTTCACCAACAGCTAATTAATTGTTCACCAAACCCTCAGGTTTATTCACCAATATTAGATTTTGCTCTGCATGGAAAGCATGGCTGAGAAGGAGCAGAAGCTCGCCAGCTTAAAGGAGACAGTGTCCTGTCCTTGAGTCTGAGTCATTCTGTTGATTTGCTTAAGAAGTGAAGCACAATATACAGACACTAAGAGTTATCTTTGACCTTTTTTTGTAAATAATGTTGAAAGAAAAGTATTCATCAAAGTCCAGTCCTAGCTGGGAATAAACAAAATGGAGACTGCTTTAGAAATAAGGTTGTAGTTTACTGAAGAGCAGAGCCAGACAGAAATGTGAATCTGGGAAAAACTGACCACATGTTGCTGGGAGTGGTGGGTTTTTATACCTTCTTGGGCTTTTGAGATTGTTTCCTGTTCCTGTGGCATGAACTTTGACCTGAGCTTTTGAGTGTGTCCTTTTTGGTATTGGTGGGTTAATCCTATTATGTCCCAAAGATCATATCCTGCTTCCCTGGGGCTGTGGCTGATGACTATTTCCTGTGTTGGATTTTTGGGGTGAGGAGTTGTTGATTCTAGGGATCTTTTGTCTTTGTAATCCCATCAGCTGTAAGCTTCCTGGCTCCAGCCTTTCTGAAAGGATTATCGAATTTGCATTTCTACAGAGCTGGGCTCTGTTTGTGTTTCTGGCTGGGGGGGGAGAAGTTTCTGCCTTTTAAAGATCTCCATTATTCCTTTGGGAAAATATAATATTCTGCCTTTTTATTTATTTTTATAAAAGTTTTATTAATTTTTAAAAATTACAGTCTTTTAGTGCTTAGTAAACAACGTTGTCTGGGTTAAAATATTTAACATTAACTTTTTCAATATAAATCTGTTCAATACTACACAATCTAGTATTTTCCCCCTGATCTTCCTTTTTTCTCCATATTTTTCCATTTTCCCTTCATTACACCATTACAATTTTTTGTACTGTTAATGTATACAGTTAGATATAAGCATCTTCATCATATTTTACTAATATCATACAAATAACAATAATATCAATTCATAAATCAATAATGTCAATTCATTAATCAATATCCTTTTTTCGTGCTCTTGTTAAAGTTTGATTTCCCATCAGTATTTGAAACATCTTTATCAGTTATGATTTTCTCAATATTAATTACATTTATATATATATATGAAAGTTTTATTCAAATCAATCCTCCTATCTTCATATTTCCCATATCAAAAAAGAGAAAAATGCTATTTAATTCTAAATCATATCTTTTATTATAAAAGTCTAATTATATCTAAAAGACTTCCGTTCTTTTAATCTTATTCAAAGAAATATTTAAGCATATAATGCCTCCTCTAAAAGGTCAAATCTTCTGTTTTTTAAATCTGACTCTCGCTTTCTTTCTTTGCCAAGTCACTTTCCAAGCTAGGGCAATTAGATTGCCCAGGGATTTTCTTTCTATTTTTGTAAAAATTGCTTGGCATGAGGAATACAATTTAAGTAGGGTATTTGGGGGGGGGGGAAATTCCGCCCATTTATATTCCTTAAACAACTCCCAGTTCCTTTCTCCCTCCATTTTTATCTTTTCATTTCCTGTCTCCCAAGTTGTGACATTTCCCTTAACAGCTCTATATTCCCCCTTTTAAAATCTTTTCCTTGCCATCAGATATATTTTGCAGACCTAAGGGGTAAAAGGTCTTTTGCATTTTTGTTGTTATAGCTAAGTCTTGCAGTTCTTTTATCTCTTCCATCTCTAAATCCATTTCCTTTGTTTCATCTTCTGATTTCTGGATTATTTGTTCATACTTTGTGGTCGTTATCTGGGAGCTTTCTAGTTGTAGATTTAATTTGCAGATTTGCTCATTTATATTGTCTAAATTGTTTTTAGTCTCATTATATATCCTCTTATATCCTCTTTGCATTCAACAATTGTTTGGTGAATTAGTTGTAGCATAGAATATATTTCTTTCTGAAAGGTGTTTGTTTTTTCTTGAGGCATCATTCCTGGAGATTAGTTTTCTGGTCTTTATATGTATCCTTTATAATCCAATAGATTCCAAAGCATAGATTCAGTTCTGAAAGCAATATTTTATAGTAATCCCTTGTCTCAAGCACCCCAAAAATTGTCAATCAGGTAAGGTTGTAATCCACAATGTTTGAAGTCTTCAAAATGTTCAGCCTCTCTGTAAACAGCTCAAAAGTCTCTCCCAGCCAGGTATAGTCCAAGGTCAATTTTTTTCTTTCTCACCCACTAGCTCTTAAAGTTAAAAGTCCAAGCTCAGTAGGTATTTATAATCCAAGAAGGTCAGGATGATAACTATGCCAAAATATTTCCCTTTATTGCTAGCTGTTCTCCCAGTGTAGGAATCACCAAGCAAAGCAAATTGTAGTGCTATACACAAATCCACCACTAGATGTCATTCAAAGTCCATTTTCCACTCTTAAAACAAAGGATTGATTTCTTATACTTAGCCTCAAATTTTTTTTAAAGAGAAAATCTTAACAATTATCTCAGTTCTCAGATTTATCAAAACGGTAGTTTTGTATTACTTTTGTATTACATTTCAGTATTATGTATTTCTGTCCCTCATAACAAATTTAAAATGCCGCTTCCATTCACACCTGGAGGTTTTAGGCTTCCTGGGAGCCTTTCCCAGAAAATTCAGTTGTAAAATAGTAAAGGAAGGATCAATATTCTCATCCAATCCAAACATGCTGTTTACGATATGCTAATTAAAGCTTTTGTTCTTCAGTTATCAGCAGCTAATGGCAGGCCGCAGAGGTGTGGCTGGTCTTTCCCCTGCCGGTTTAGATGACTTTCCTTGGACTGAACGGAGAGACCACCATCTCTCTGTGATCAACAAGGCACCCCTCCTTCTTCATTGCCTCCTTGGGGCGACTTTTGGCGCTTTTCAGGCCAACAGGGCGAAATCGGGTGCAAAGGCAGAGGCTTGCCTTCCTGCATCCTTCTCACCACGACACAAAACTGGAACATATTCTGCCTTTTTAATATCCCCCAAAATATTTCTTTTTCTGGGGTGTGTGTGTGTGTGCTGTCTTCCCACAATAATAATAATAGTAGTAGTAGTAGTAATAACAATAACAATAACAACAGCAACAATAATAATACCAAAGGATCACAGTTGTTAGAGCCCAGTCATCTGTTCAAGAAATAATGATTATGAAATTGCCATGCCAATATAGTAATGACCAGGAGAAATCAAAGCTCGTAAATAAGTAATACAATCTTCACAACACCAGATAAGATGGCTAGAGGTACATATAGTGAACAGCAATCAGAGAATGTAAATAGTAGGATCATTGAGATAGGCATGATTTAGATATGCGCTAAAATCTATCTTCTGCTGCCTTGAGACTTTCTTTCCTTTGTGACAAAGGCATCTGCTTTTCGCTCATATTTTCAAGATGCAGATAGTCCTCAATTTACAATAGCCCATTTAGTGACCGTTCAAAGTTACAAACTGAAAAAAGTGACTTATGGCTGTTTTTCACAGTTACAACAACCTTTGTAGCATTCCCAAGATCATGTGATCAAAATTCAGACTTTTGTCAACTGGTTCATATTTATGACTGCTGCTATGTCTCAAGGTCATGTGATTCTCTTTTGTAACAAGCAACGTCAATGGAGAAGCCAGATTCCCACTTAATAGCCAGGGATAGTAACTTATCAACTGCAGTGATTCACTTAACCACTGTGGCAAGAAAAGTCATAAAATAAGGCAAAACTCATTTAACAAATATCTCACTTAACAACAGAATTTTTTGGCTCAATTGTGGTCGTAAGTTAAGGACTACCTGTAGATCAGAATTCCTTCTGTTGATATTTATGAGTTGCCTAGGAGTACAGTGTTATTTTTTCACCCGCATTTCTCCATCTTTGTGATGCTTCTTAATATTCTGATCAACATCAGAGAGAATAATTTATTCAACACCTCTTTCATATTCCCCTTACTTATCTACTATACTACCCTAATATCTTGCACATGTAATCTACACTCAGTATGAAAGTGGTATGTCATTGTCTTTTTTTTTTTTAAATCAGCATCTCCTTCTAACCTACACCCCTGGCATCTGTTAACAGTCACCCAACCAAATATTACTCATGTCTGACATGGCTTAGCATTTTTCAAAAGCAGCATCTGAGATTGGCTTCTGCAACCTTCTACTGGGCCATCTCCACACGATTGAATTTAGCCGAGAAGCTTTTGGTGTATCCCGCCAAGATTTCCACATGAATAGAAACCCTGATAGTTTAGAATTTAAGATTGCATGGAAACTTTGTGTGCACAATTCCCTATGCAAAGGCTCTCCACTTCAGACAACTGGACCCTAACTCTTCACTGACATCATAATATGTCTCTACAAAGGAGGGCCTGCCCAATACCACTCATGTAGTTAATTGTATAATGCTTTGTACTTTTTTGGGGGGGAGGGGGGAGTTAAAGAGATTCAAAGCATATTTGTGGTTTCAATTCATTCTTGACTCCTTGACTCCCATGGACAAGTCTACATGGTTTTCTTGGCAAGATGTTTTGGAAGTGGCTTACTCAGTGCTTTTTTTGTAAAAAAATAATAAAAAAAAAAGGTGCCAGAACTCACACACGTCATACAACCTGCCTTGCCTACCCTACAAGGTTCCATCCCAAAAAGGTGCCAGAACTCTGTTCTGGGCATTCTGTGACAAAAAAAGCCCTGGGCTTACTATTGCCTTTTTCCTACAGGTGATAGAGTGTGAGTCACTGGCCCAAGGTCACCTAGACGGTTTTGGGCCTCAGGCAGGACTAGAACTCACAGTCTCCTGGTTTCCAGCTCATTGTCTTTACTGTCTCTGTCTTCTCCATCTCCCTCTCCCTCTTCACATAGACATAGATGTAGACATAGACAAACACATAGGCATACACATACATGCTTGTGTATAATCATATATCACACTTCTATAACAAAGGCTTCTGCTGAGCATTGATTTTTTTATTTACTCCATAGTTCTATATTTTTGGATGCCCCCCCCCATGGAATGCTGCTTTTTTTAAAACCTATATAACAAGAATCATTTCTCATTATAGCATCAGCTAGTAGATGCTCAGAATTTCTTGAAATATGAGCAACAAAGGTCTCATTGACAGAATGGAATGATATGCTTTTGTCCAATAATTCCATTGGTAACCACACCAAATGAGCCAGCAGGGGCAAAACTGGAATGCCCCACCAAAGACTTTTTAAAATACCAGTTTCAGAATGGGCATGAATTTACTTTTCAACTGAGGAGCCTGAGATATATAAATCCTGACATTTTTATTGTCACATAATATTTCATTGCTCAAGTAGTAGATTTTTTCAGCTAGCAAAATGCTGAATGGCTGATCACAAGGTGTAAAAATAATATAAAGTTGGTCTAATGGGTTTCAGTTAGATGGTAAGTCTTAGTATTTAGTACAATGATGAAACAGTTAACATGGCTGGAAAGAGAACATAAGTTGATCTGCTGTTTTATTATAGCTTAGTTGTGAAGTGCTGTATAAAAATGCTTGCAAATAACTAAGATAATACATATTTGTCTGTGTCTGCAGAAATCAGTGCTATCTGGAGACACTTCATGGCAGCAGTGTCAAATAGCTAATATCATTGCTCCAACAATATTGAACTCTGAAATGCTGTTAATGCCACATTTTGCCAGACACCAACATGTCTTTAAGAAGGGATGGGGAAACTTCACCTCCAGTTTCAGCAGGTTGATGAACAAGGATCAAGGACATCTAATATATAAGACCGTCAAGAGGGTTACAGGCTCTGTTCTTCTGCTAACTATTTTGATAAAACTGTAGTGAAACAGCAGGATTTTTTTTTTCATGACCACCAAGCATGGGACTTGGCCTCTGAATGCCTCCAGTTTCTCATGACTCAGAGGTTTCTAAGAATCATTTATCACCAACTTCAAAGGTTAGCTTGCTGTTTCCTACCATGAATAGCGCTGCAGAGAGTATTGTTTTGAGAGTGGTGTTCCTCTTTTCACAAGGTCTTGAGACCTCTTCTTGCTTGTGACACCCTCCCCCCCTCAAATGGGCACAGTCAGAGGGAGGAAGGCCTTTATCACCAGGATTTTGAACAGTTCATTAGAAATCATTTCCTGTTTTCCTGCCATTGGAGGAATGGTCAAAAGGGAAATGTTAAAATCCTGAATAATGGTAAGAAAGTTAGTGCTTCAAATCTCGTATTTTGATAGACATGATATGTCCTAGGAATGCATCTTTATGTGGTTGCAATAATAATCCAGATGTTAAGGACTATGAAGATGTTTTCTAAATCTGTCCCCCAATACACAAAAGAAAATATTAATAATATCTTAATATAGTTAATTGAGAGATATACGAACTTTGATTTTACTGTTGCTGTTCATATTTCTCCCTCTCTCTTTTTTTAACTTACAGGCAGTTCATGGGTCGTAGGCACTGTTTCTATAGTCTCTGTGGATAATAAAGCCATGGTGATGCATGGTCTTTTGCTCATAGAAGCCTCTTCTAAATTAAAGTTTAGAAGGTAAGGCATTTTATTTCTCAGTGAGGCAAGGGAGCTGTCGATCAGGGCAGAGTTCCAGAAGAAAGCAGGGTTGCTGCCCAATAAGAAGCTTGGGAGTTGTGAAAAGAACTACAGTAATTGGAAGAATTCTTGCAGCTGCACATCAACAACAAAACAACTGCAGCTCCATTGCTTCATGGAACTCTTGCAGATTTTTGGTCAAATTAACTTGTCACTGTGTGTTGAACTGGGGCTGGCTTCATCCAATAATAGAAAACTAAATAAAACCATATTGCATCATGTCTGGACCCAATGATGATAGTGTCATGGTTCCGATAGATGAGACCAATTAAAAGAACTTCAAGGCAAGGAATTCTTCCTCAAAGAACATTTTTATTTGGCTACAAAATAATGGCACATACAAAGGTGAACCCAAGACTAAATTCCCCTCCCCTTGGTTACAAAGTTGCAAGTTGCAATTTGCTGTCATAAATCACATTCACCAATTGTTAGAAAATGCGGGCATTCCTCCCAGCTCTCCAACAAGCCAAAATGTTATCAGCAATGACCTTGGTTCCCATACATTTGAATTGTTTTGGCTAACTGAGAACTACACCCCGCCTCCTTCTTCTAAACTAAATATGTGGCAATGAAGACAAAATGAAAATGGCTTCAGTTCGGTTTGTGACAGTGTTGACAGATAGATAGATTATGATAGATTAGATGATAGATAGATAGATAGATAGATAGATAGATAGATAGATAGATAGATAGATAGATAGATAGATAGATAGATAGATAGAGAGAGAGAGAGAGAGAGAGAGAGAGAGAGAGATGATAGAACAATAAATAGATATTTTTTCAGAATAAAAAAAAGCTGTACGTTGATGAAGTTTCTCTTCTGTTCATCAATTTCATTTGGGATCATTAAAATCCTCCCCTCCCCAATGGGTTTTGGAGTGATTCTCACAAATCATGAGGGTAATAGGAAGACAGCTGTTTTCCAAAATTCAGCAGTGTCTGAGCTTATAACGCCATTATGCGTAGGTATTTTGGTCAGTTCTAAGTTCTAGAAGACACAAAATCCCTATAGCAGATCTTTTCTCCAGAGTGATATTCTAATTAGAGCCTTTCTCAACCCTCTTTCCCTGGAGGAACCCTTGAAATAATTTTCAACTCTCTGGGAACCCCTGCACACAAGTAATTATATCTAAAGGTCATGGTATGTTACCATAATCAGTAAGTGGAATTGTGACATGTTAATTTCCCATCACTGTAAGTGCCAGCATTGCATGGCACACAGACTCAAAAAAATAGTAATAACGTTTTTTTTAATCATGATTTCTAATGACCTCTTTAAGAATCCCAGTTTAGAAAGGCTCTAAGAGTTATGAAAAGGGGCTAGTGCCAGGCTTTTGAATTAGGCCAGATCAGGAAACCCAGCCCTCTACTTTAGAGCTCTACTTTATTGATCTAGGTTATATTAACAGAATATTGACACTATGCAATATTTATCCTTCCCTTCCTGTTATAACAAAGACAGTCAAAGTGGGGCAATCTTGAATTTCTTTCTCATGCTTTCCTGTTTTCCTGGGCTAAACTCATGTTACACTAATGGCCACTACATATATATTCTAGAAGCACGAGGCCGAAGAGACACCAGCCTGAAGATGACGAATGAGACTTCGTCGAAACGTCGCCAAGACACTTTCAATTTTACACGGGAGAAAACCCGAATTACCAAAGACCTACATATATATATGTAGAACTGAGGGCGAGGCAGCAGGTGGCTCAGCTGAGCTTAGGCAGATGAGGCAGAAGGATAGGATGCGGCTGTGCATGCGCACACCCAGGCATGCAGAAAGATTGGAAGGAATAGGACCCAGGGGGGTAGATAATGGAAGGCAGGTACAGCGGATGGTTCAAAGGGATAAGAAGGAGGGGGGGAAGGTGAGGCAGTTGGCTAACGCACCAACGGCAGCAACATTAGGAAGGATAGGATCTGCAAGGATGAGAGGAGGTGAATTCAGGAGTGAGCCGGCAGATAGCCCAGCTGATCGTAGGCAGACGAGGCAGAGGGACGGGATACAGCTGTGCGCACGCACATCCAAGCGCGGAAGGAAATCGGAGGAAATAGCACTAATAGGGATAGATAGTGGAAGACAGGAACAACGGGCAGACAAACGGGATGGAAAGGAGGGGAGCGGCAATGGGAAGGCATCTAAGACACCGGATCTGGGTGTAAGGCCCAGAACGAGTACGGGGGAGCAGCTGGAAAGCAAGCCAACGGCGGCAACGCCAGGAAGGAGGGGATTGACAAGGATGGGAGGGAGGAAGGTTGGAGAACTGGAGTGCAAAAAAGAGGAGGCGGGACAATTAAGGCAATTACGGTCAGCCAGGACGGATGGCCCTATCACATGGTCAATGAGTAAGCAGTTAGGCTAGCAAGGTTTATAAAAGTAATTTCCACCCCAAAACTTTACTCTGAGGACGCTGGCAGGGGACCAGCGAAAGCTAAGTTGTTTTAATATTGTAAATAGTTGTTTTTATTGTTTTAAACTTTTTAACAATAAACAGCTGGTTTATATTTCTCCCGGAGATCGAGGACTGTGTTATATATATATACTTTACAATGCCTTGGTAAGGCCACACTTGGAATACTGCATCCAATTTTGGTCACCCCGATGTAAAAAAGATGTTGAGACTCTAGAAAGAGTACAGAGAAGAGCAACAAAGATGATTAGGGGACTGGAGGCTAAAACATATAAGGAACGGCTGCTGGAATTGGGTATGTCTAGTTTAATGAAGAGAAGGACGAGGGGGGACATGATAGCAGTGTTCCAATATCTCAGAGGCTGCGACATAGAAGAGGGAGTTAATCTATTCTCCAAAGCACCTGAAGGCAGGAGAAGAAGCAACGGATGGAAACTAACCAAAGAGAGAAGCAACCTAGAACTAAGGAGAAATTTCCTGACAGTTGGAACAATTAATCAGTTGAACAATCTGTCTCCGGAGGCTGTGAATGCTCCAACACTGGAAGTTTTTAAGAAGAGATTGGACAGCCATTTGTCCGAAATGGTATAGGGTTTCCTGCCTGAGCAGGGGGTTGGACTAGATGACCTCCAAGGTCCCTTCCAACATTATTATTATTATTATTATTATTATTATTATTATTATTATTATTATTATTATTATTATTATTATTATTATTATTATTATTATTATTATTATTATTATTATTATTATTATTATTATTAGCCACATTTCATTCAGAAGTTCAAGCTCAACACTACTCCCTATTCTTATGTTTTCCACAACAATAATCCCATTAGATAATATATATATATATAATATAACTGGCCAAACCTATTTGGAAAATTTGAACCTAACTCTCCTTACTTCTTATCCAATACCTTAATTCTTATACTATATTTGACTAGAAGGGATCTTGCTAATAGTAAAATTCCTCCATTTGCCTATTATAGTGATTTCAGCTTAGCTTCTTTGATTCTTATTTTATTGCCCAGAGCAGTGCTCCAAATTTATGTTTTTAGGTCACTGGTGGTCCACAAGGGTACTTTAGGTGAATTGGAGATGGGGGAGAGATAGAATAACAGTAACACAAAACAAATATAATCCCAACTGCCTCTTTCAAAGAAAAGCAGTGTTAAATTATTAATGTAATTTCCTTCAGAAACAGCATTTTGCAGTATAATATCTTTTGTATTAAAATAGGGGCCCCTTTGTGAAACATCAAGAAGAACCAATGCATTTAATGCACTTGGCAATGAAAATGAGGGAATTCAAAGCTGGAAAAGTGAATTTCAACAGACATGTTGAAGTGAGAATGTGTCCAAGCAGCTTACTCACATGATGGTCTACAGTCTACATAAGTCAGGGGTCTTCAAACTTGGCCCTTTTATGACTTGTGGACTTCAACTCCCAGAATTCCTCAGCCAGGCATGCTGGCTGAGGAATTCTGGGAGTTGAAGTCCACAAGTCATAAAAGGGCCAAGTTTGAAGACCCCTGACATAGGTTTTTGAATATGAGATCATAGGTTTGGAAAAATGGGGAGGTTAGGAAGCAGAGTTCTTGGGAAATGTAATATGAAAAGTGCTGATTCTTTTTGATATGGTGATTTGTATAGTAACAAAATAATCCTTTTCTCCATGCCTCATGTATGGATCATTTTAAAGTTCTATTCAATTCATGAAAAAAAAATTAAGATAGATATGTGGGCATGAATGAAGACACCCATTGCATTTACCTTTAACCAAATGACTTCATGATCATGCTTTCATTAATACAAATGGGGAAGTTTTTTCACTAAGCATCTTATTCCCTAGATCTGTGTGTGATCAGGATATTTCCAATTTGCATGGATGAAAGAAAGACAAATATAGATTAATGTTTCCTTATTAAATATCTCTGTCTGGTGTACAGTGTTTGTAATTCACAATCAGTGTTAAATTTAATAAAGCAAAGAAATATAAAATTGCCCCAGTATTTGTAATTTTTGTTCTGATTTCTTTATAAATTTGAGATGTGAAAGGAAACCAGAACTTAGCAGAAGACTGAGAGTTTTTGGGAGGAATGGAGTGTCCATTTCTTCAAAGTGAATCCAGACATCCGATCTCAGGATGAATTGAGAGCCATGTACCAAGAGAATATCTGTAGCTCAGGGCTGAACTGTGGAGTCCTTGGTGCCTGTCTCAGCTTGTTTTCTTGCAGAGGCTTCATTATCCAACTAGGTAGTGCTGTCACTGTAGGTAATACTAGCACTGAAGCTGTTACTTGGTTGGGTAATGAAATGTCTGCAAGAAAATAACCAAGCTCAGAGACCACTAAGGACATCACACAACTATGTTCCTGATAGGTAGATCTCCTTCACAACCTTGTTCACAGTCCTTATCTTCCCAGATGGAAAGAAGTAGAATTAAACAGAAGCCTTCCCTTTCAGAATTTGTATGACATCCAGCTCTATGAAAAGTATTGAGAGCTAAGAGTCTTGTTCACTTTCTTTACCTGAACAAAAGTTGACTGATGAAAATTGACTACCATAAAACAACAACAACAAAAGGGTATGTTACTGGGAGGAACTACCAATCTCAGCTGGTCTTTATGGATACCAGAGATGGAGCTGCCTGCTCCCAAGTAACTAACGGACTGGGCACCAGCATCTGGTTTTGAAGTTTATTGAGAAGTCTTGTTAACTATTTTTTAGCTTTTCAGAAAGTATTCATTTTTCCCTTTTCCCCCCAGACCATGTTACTGTGAAGGTTAATTGTAATAAAACATTAGATAAATGTTTCTGTTGAGAACCTTAGTTGCTTGCAAAAGCTGGCCTTTCAGCAGTGAAATACATAAGAAAATACATGTCTATTTCTCTGCTTTTTTGTAACAGTGAAAATGCATTTTATGGGGAAAACCCTTTTAGCCCCATATGAATGCCTTAATTTTTTCCCCATTGATTTCAGAATAAGAGCCATGACTTTTCCTAGATCATAATATTACTTCTGTTAGAATTGTACTGTGCCATTTTGTTTAAAGAACAATTGTCTGAAAGAACAGTAAATATAAGCTTTGAAATGCTTAGATGAACTATCTTGTTGTTCTTCCTGTCGCCGTATAAACCAAATTGCTAAAAGGTTGCGCCAAAATAATTTCCATCCAGCATAATGAAAGCTATTGATCCTTAGATCTTCACAAGAAAGATATGAGGTAGACTGTACTTTGGACAAATAATGCACATTTGTTTATACTAGGAGAAAATTCAAAGGTTTAAGGCTTATCAACAGCAATCCACCTGAAATTTGTACAAATAGAATGTAAGCCGTGAACACACATGATTCTGAGTCATGGCTTTCTTAATCATGGTTTATTAATGAAACCATTAGGCCTAAGGCTATGCTAAATGTTGCTTAGCCACCATTCATTGCATAAAAAACAATGAGCTGAGCCCACATGATGTATAAGGCTTGGAGCCAAGGTTTACTAATCAAATCAAAATGGCTAATTTCACAGAATATTTTAAGCCCTTCTAAATCCCAATACGGCATTACAAGATTGTATGAACTGATTTGTTGTTAATGATAGAAACAGAACATAAGCATGGTGTTGAAAAGAATAAAAATTTCATGAATTAACCTAAGAAAAATACTATAATGATATCAAGTTTACTGAGTAGATTATTGGCTTTTTTGTTCCAAAGGTGCTTTGACAGCTCTGATTGGATGGTCGAGAATGGAAGGATTTATATTCCTTGCAGACAGCTTGTCATTTGCATTCTTTCAGAGAGTCATTGGAGTTTTATCTGTGTCCTCAAGGTCACCTCTAAAAGCTCACAATGACTTTCTAAAACAGAGGTGTCAAACTGCCAACCCGCGGGCCAGATGCATCATAGCGAAACTGCACCCACCCCATTGCCGGCTATGTCAAAAAAGTCGTGATATGTCGCGACATGTCATGTGACATTGCGAGTTTGACACCCCTACTCTAAAAGAATGCAAATGACGAGCTGTCTGCAAGGAACATAAATCCTTCCGTTCCTCACCATCCAGTCAGAGCTAAAGAAGCTTCTTGGATGAGAAGCAAAATGTCTTCAAAGAAAAACAAGAAAGTCCAGTTGCCTCTTGAAAAAGTATTTTGGGACAACTATGAACTGGATGACTGAGAATCTCCATAGATATTCTTGGCTATTTTCTGCTTTTTAACTGAACTGCAAATGTAATGTTGGCCCCTTCTCTGCTTGCTTCAGATGTAATAGATTACAATTCACATTATCAACATTTGGTTAGGTGACAGGAATGATGGAAGTCTAACATCTGAAGAACAATGCTGGATTGAAGAGGCCTATACTGGAAATTATCTACATAAAACGTAGTTCTTCTTCCACTTAGACATTCCAGATTTTTCTTCAATTACTATCTCAGTCTGGGAAAGCTTGAATTATGATACAGTATTTGTTACTTTGAGAACTCTCACACTATTTCAATAAGCAGACCTGAATCTCCTTAAGTCTGAGGCTGGTTCAGAATAAAGTTTGGTCCTAACTTAACCTAACCTTTTTTCTGTTTATCACCACCATCACCTGTCACTCCCCATCTTTATCAAGTCAAGCAGAACACATCTTTAGAGAAAGCCCATGTTTCCCACACTGGAATCTTTTTTTTTAAAAAAAGTTATTTATTTTAAAACATCATCAGATGGAGTAATGTACACACAAATCAACTTAACTACATTATTTGGTAAAGAAAATAGTATAACAGTAAAGATGTGGCCATGAGCTGATTGCATCAGACATTGTGTCCTTGCTTAATTAAGGCCAAAAGAAGTATGTTGAGCTTAAATAAAGCTGAACACCTATGTTTTCCATGGAGGAAATTCCCAACTTCTTGAAAAAAAACCAACAATATTCCTTTTCAGGCCCAAGCCTGAAGATGTCATAGTGAGATCCAATCAAGTCCAATTCTTTATTTACTTGCACCTATTAGACAGAATCTTGCCAGACTAAACTTTAACTTATAGATGTTCTAGAGTATGGCTACCTTGAAGCTCTTTTTCCCTCCTCCATCCAGCTTAGGACTTGGCAGTCTTTTATTTTAGGCTTCTCTCTGGAATGTACTGCCTCATCTCCATAGGTAAGTACATACTTGCATCTTCCCCAATGCATTCCTTCTCCAGATGCACATTCCATCCCACCTATTTCTATATACATCCATCTATTTTGCAAAAGTGAGCATATGTTAAATAGAATGTTCTCAGTTGTTCCAAGAATATTTATTTATTTAAAACATTTATATAATCACCTATCTTATATCGAACTCTGGTTGACTCCCAATCAACAATCAAAGAAACATCAATAAAAGCAGCACGACGCATATTATGTTCTTGAAACCATATCACTTTTCCTGCAGTTATTGCCTTCTTTAGACAATCTAGAAAAGCGATATATGCCATTGATTTGCTGCTTGGAGAAGTGTTGATGGCTACATTTATGTAGTACTTCATATTATAGTTTGGGGTAAACACTAATAGAAGAGAATATTTGTAGCTCAGGGTCAAACTGTAGGACCTTTGGGGCTCTCTGAGCTTGATGGTTTTCTTGCAAACATTTCATTACCAAACTAGGTAATATCATCAGTGTTGGGGTGTTGGGACATACAATGTGGCAATGCTAATTAATTGCTGAGACCTTGTGGAATGCTTTAGAAACATGCAAATTTCCTTTCTTGTTTTCAGGACTGAAAACCATAAATTAAACCCTTGAAGGACTTACCCATCCCAATTTAAATTTTAAGCAGATAAGTCCTACTTTTTAGAGATATCATCTATAGCAAATCAGGGAATTGTTTCAAAGCCTTGCTTTTTTTTTTAAACTGTACACATGTAAATAGTTCAAGAGGTCCAATCAGGTAGAAGGCATGAAAAGTGTTCCACCTTCACAGTTATTAATCTAGTATCTCAGCAACAACTTGACAACAGAAGTAAAATGCTCCCTAAGAGATTTGGAGGATGGGAGAGGGGAAGGGAAAAAAAAAAGATTATTCCCCATCCTTGTTTCTTTATCTCCAGTAAAGATGTTTAACATTCAAAGCCATTCCTTGCCTAAATTAATTGGCAGTTAGATAAGCAGGGCTTGTGCATGTATATTTTGCTTTTGTATCAATGGGCTTCAAGAGTGTTAACTATTCAGGAGAACAACTCAGGTTAATAGGGTATGTGCTCTAGGATCAGCAATGGCTTTTCTCACTTATGCTGTGTACTGAGTCTTCCAAGATAAATTGAGCCTGTAAATGGATGTCTAATAATGTGGTCTGATGCATTAATTCACTCAAAATTGTAATCCATATTTGACATTCAAGCATGTGGCAAGGTCTCAAAAGATATTGCCTACTTCCCAACTCCATTGTAAGGCTTGCATTTAGTTAAGAAGCCTGAATCTTTGGGAAATAGGGAAAAGTTGTATTTCATTCCGATGCCAACAGATCTTGTAATGGTATGTGAGAATGACCTTGGGAGACAGGAGGAAGAACCACCACCTAAATAATGTCTGGTAAATGAAATCTGAGTCATTTCCAAAGGAGGGGTGGAAAAAGCATCTCAGAAAGAACCTTCCCTAATTTTGGGACAATAAAAGTAAAAGAGGAAAAAATATACTTTAGACTTGCAAGTTTCTGTTATTGCAATCTTACAATAAAGATAGTGTTATTACCTACAGTTGATGCTTCTTGTCTGGTATACCTCAAAGGACTTGAATCTTATAAGAGAAAGTCTGCTCAGGATCAATTATCCTTTCATATACACATCATATTTATTATTTATTTTATTATTTATTAAATGTATTTGCTGCCTGCTTTCTTAAGACTTTGGGCAGCTTACAATAAAACAATATTATAAAAGATTAAAACAGTAAAATAATAAGTCCATTAAAATTCAGAAAGAAATTGCTAGAATAGTGGGGGAAGAGATAGATATACAGTAGAGTGGAGGAGGGATCTTTTAGTCCTATAACCATCTCCAGATGGTTCATATCATATTGTATCAATGTTTTGGCTCAATTTTTGCAAAGAGATTTGTTAATGGTAGGAGCGTCCTCAGGGAATAGTCACAAAAATCAAGAAAGCAGCCATAACCATGTGATACAAACTATTCTTTTTCTGTGTGTGCTTCATAGGTGTGACCACCATTTTTTGTCCGATCTGCGAAGACCCAAAACTGGGTTAGTGAGAAAGGATGAAAATACCCTCTCCTCAAATTGCAACCTGCTCATCCTTACCCACTTATCTTTTGTACTAACAGTGTGGGAGGCATCTGGAAATCCTGTGGCATTTTTCTTTTCTCTAGTGGAGATAATGTTTTTTTTTCTTCCAAATACTGGTCGAGAAGAAGGAATGACCTCTCTTCCTGTTTGCAGGTGTGGAGTGTAAATAATGGTTTATCCAAGAGTGTCAGGCACAAAGGATCAAGACCATAAATTAAGTTGAGTTCAGAAGATTTATTGCTCAACCTATACACAAGAAAGTAGTCAACTAAAGTTCTGTACTAATTTGGCATCATATAAGGGTCAATGGAATTCAAGAGGGATTGGACTTAGACCATTTGTGGGAACATAACAATTCTAAGCTGATGATGCACTTAACTCTGTCCCACAGTTATTCCTGCTCTTCTCCTACATAGAGTGTTTGAATGTTAGAAGCAAATTTCTCATATATCTTAGCTCTCCCTGCCTTATAATTTCCCCCACTAAATATTTAGCTTGTGGCAAATTCACTGTTTCTAATTTCCATAAAAACATAATTAGAACTTCTTAGAACAACTGTTAGATTTTTTTTCTTAGCTTCTTCTTATTCGATAAATTCAATGATATTACTTGAAAATGAAATATATAGATGATATATAATTAAGAAAATATAAGTTAGAATTTATTTTAAAAGGTTGTAAAATTAAGGAAAGCACAAAATCAATTCTGAATGTGGCATTGCAATTAGAGAGCAACTTTTTAACAATGTTAAAAGATTGACAGTAACAAAATAGTTGTAACTATTTGCTGAAAGTGTGACAATGAAAGAGTTAATTGCCTTTCTCTTGGGAGTGAATTTGGCGGATTCTTGCAAGACAGAGAGAAGACAACATGCTTCTTAGTCAATGTTGCAAGATGTTGCCATCGTTATTGGCTTTGATGGCTCTAAATGAAGAATAAATTGAACCCACAGAAAAAAAATTCATGCATAGACAGCATGCTTATCAGCTGACTGAAAAAAATATTCATGCCTCATCTGTTTCTTGTTCTTTCTGGGGGTAAATTAATAATAATAATAATAATAATAATAATAATAATAATAATAATAATAATAATAATAATAATAATAATAATAATAATAATAATAATAATAATAATAATAATAATAATAATAATAATAATAATAATAATAAAGTTGGAAGGGACCTTGGAGGTCATGAGTCCAACCCCTGCTCAGGCAGGAAAACCCTACACCATTTCGGACAAATGGCTGTCCAGTCTCTTCTAAAAACTTCCAGTGTTGGAGCATTCACCGCTTCTGGAGCAGGTTGTTCCACGGTTAATTGTTCTAACTGTCAGGAAGTTTCTCCTTAGTTCTAGGTTGCTTCTCTCCTTGATTAGTTTCCATCCGTTGCTTCTTGTCCTGCCTTCAGGCGCTTTGGAAAATAGCTTGACTCCCTCTTCTCTGTGGCAGCCCCTGAAATATTGGAACACTGCTATCATGTCCCCCCTCGTCCTTCTCTTCATTAAACTAGACATACCCAATCCCATCACCCTTTCCTTATATGTTTTAACCTCCAGTCCCCTAATCATCTTTGTTGCTCTTCTCTGTACTCTTTCTAGGGTCTCAACATCTTTTTTACATCTTGGTGACCAAAACTGGATGCAGTATTCCAAGTGTGGCCTTACCAAGGCATTGTAAAGTGGTATTAATACTCCACGTGATCTTGATTCTATCCCTCTGTTAATGCAGCCCAGCACTGTGTTGGCTTTTTTGGCTTTTATGGTCATATATTTTTTTCATTGGTTTGTTATTTAAAATTGTAGGATCATTTAAGATATGAGAGGATGGCTTACCTTTTAAAATGTGCAAAGTGCATATTTATCTTATGTTGTTAAACTGTAAGAAAAAAACTCATATAACTCTAAGTTGCACCATGGTTTTAAAAAAAGTCACTCTAATCCTTTGCTGTTTCTGCTAGAGCTTTAGATGGTGATGTGTATCTTTAGTTTAGTTAGTGTAGTTAAATTATGCTTTTAACTTTTTAAAAACTATATTTGTTCTTTAAATTTTATTAACTGCCTTGAGTACATCAGAATACACCCTGAGTACACTATTTGCTCTCATCAGAGCAAATAGGTAGGTAGGCAGAGAGAGATCAAAGAAGTATATTTATTAGCATTCATTCCACTATGTATCTGCCAGGGATAAAATACCCAATTGTTTTCATCCAAAGGTAGCCCTCTGCATAGACATTTTCTGTTTTAATAATTTATTTATTTAATTTATGTAGCTGCCCATCTCATGAGAAATGCACAAATCTAGGTTAAAAACAAAGAACTCTAAGAAGGGAAAACTGGAGTCTTAAGTTCCCGATAGGTACATTTTATTTTATTTCAAATTGAAGAGTTTTTTCTTTCCCAAATGGCCATTTATTCCTATAAATAAGCCCATTATATAGAGATTTCTATTCTTGTTTGCTTATTCCTTAGTGATACATAAGTGGTCCACTTTAAATAATAGTTGTTTCCCAGATATGCTATTTTTTGACATATTGCTTCACAACTAGGGAGAGAGGAGATGAGAATGTGAGAATGAAAGAGAGTTATAAGCTGGCTTTGCAAACGCAGCAATATCAGCACCAGTGGGAAGTGTATCTGAGTTGATTCCAAAAAATGTTTAAAACAAGATGCTTCTGTAATACCAGGGCTTTCTCACCTATATACTCAATTTATCACCCATTTCTTGGAGCTAGTCCATCCAAAAGGAACAAAGTGAAGTTGTATCCTTGCAGAAGAAATGAGCCCATTCAGCTTATTTGTACTGAACTGTCTCTCTTCATCCATTCTCCTTAACATCATTGCGACTGCTTTAACGTTTCCAGTTAAGGCACAGATTGTCCAGTGCTTAGCTTGACATTTCATTCTTTCAATTTCATCAGGCCATTTCCCATCCACCTGAGTGGGAGGGATGGGCTCAAATGCTTGTGCTGATGGAGAGAAAGAATCACCCTCCAGCTCTGCTCACATGCATATTTTGCTTGCAACTGAAGCATTGTCTCTGGTTTTCTTCAACTGTACGTTATTTTCCAATGTCTTTCAATATCTGTTGCTTAACTCTGAAGCAAATATCACTTTTTAGAATGAATTATAAGACAGGACAAAATTATTAAAATGTACTGATGATGGTGAAATGCAATGGTTGGTGTAGTGAGAATGATAGTGGAAGTGGTTGTTGTAGCTAGGGTGTAGTGTAGTCAATGATGTAGTGATAGTGTAATATAGTGGTTGGTATAATAGTTAAGGACCCAGGCTATAGTAGTTAAAGACCCATAAGTTCTTGTTGTGCCTTAGGCGCAAAGCTAGCTGGTTGACCTTGGGCCAGTCAATTTCTCTTAGCCTCACGAAAGAGGCAATGGCAAGCCACTTCTGAGATCTTGCCAGGAAACTTCACAGGCTTGCCCAGGAAGTCATCAGGAATCAAAACTGATGTGAACACACCCACACACACACACAGCCAACAACGATGATGATGATGATAATGATGATGACAGGCTACAAAAAATCATAAAATAATATAAAAGATTGAGGTTTCATGGAAAATAAGACATTCTTGGATGTCCAAAAGATGATGAGCTATCAAGCAAATCCCTAGGTAAGCTGTAGGGTGTGATGGCCCCCTTGGGTGATGGCTCAGACAAGGAGAAGGAGCCATCCCAAAGCCCTTTGAGAGGGTGACAAGTTTGAGGTAGATTCAGGGAGCAACTTAGGGGAGCTGAAACATTGGGGGATAGGCAAGCAGGGCAAAGTGGCACAGGAGGCACTGGAGATTCATGGGCCAGTGCCACAGGACAAACAGCAGCTCACACAGACTGGGCAGGAGTTGCAGCTTCAGCCAGTTTGCACTGACAAGGAGTTGCTGCTCCCGCATGATCCAAGGGTTGAGTGGAAGGAAGCACAAAGTAGCTCAGCGAGGTTATTCATGAAGAGGCAGCCTCACTATTTGTAATGAGGTACACCGGGCAGTGCTTACTTAACCAGGCTTGAGGATGTAGCCAGTGTTGGGAACAACCATCTGAAATCCAGTTGGTCATGTCTGCTACTAAGCCTTCATTGTTTTTCGGTGTGCCTTGAATCCAGTGGTGCTGTGGCTGCCTTCATCATGCCTGTATCTGCCATGCCTGGCTATGGATTGTCATGCTGCTTCTTGTCTTGTTCCACTGCTCCTCAATTTGTCCAGTTGTCTGGTGCAGAAAGGACTGCAACTTCCCTTGCTTCATTTCCGGCCATCCAGACTTGCACCTGAAGGCCAGACAAGGAATAATGGATGGAAGTTGATCAAGGAGAGATTCAATCTAGAGATAAGGAGAAATTTTCTGACAGTGAGAACAATCAACCAGTGGAACAGTTTGCCTTCAGATGTTATGGGAGTTTCATCATTGGAAGCTTTCAAGAAGAGACTGGAGTGCCATCTGTCAAAAATAGTGTAGGGTCTCCTGCTTGGGTAGGAGGTTGGACTAGATGACCTACAAGGTCCCTTCCAACTTATTTCTAGAAGGACTACCTGATATTTCTAGCAGGACTACCCAATTCTGTAATAGCTTTGTTCCCTATGCCATGTGTCTGGTAAACTCGCAAGATTTGTTTTTCTCGCCATGAACATGTATACATAACCCGAACTAGACTGTTGTTTCTCTGTCATATAATATATGTGGGTATATGCATAATTCTGTATTTATTTTTGTCATATTTATGTAGTGTATATCAGAGGTGGTGATCCTTTGAGAGCTGTGTGCAATGAAATTTCATTTAATATATAATAATAATAATAATAATAATAATAATAATAATAATAATAATAATAATAATAATAATAATAATAATAATAATAATAATAATAATAATAATAATAATAATAATAATAATAATAATAATAATAATAATAATAATAATAAAGTTGGAAGGGACCTTGGAGATCATCAAGCCCAACCCCCTGCTCAGGCAGGTAACCCTATACCATTTCGGACAAATGGCTGTCCAGTTTCTTCTTAAAAACTTCCAGTGTTGGAGCATTCACCGCTTCTGGAGGCAGGTTGTTCCACTGGTTAATTGTTCTAACCGTCAGGAAGTTTCTCCTTAGTTCTAGGTTGCTTCTCTCCTTGATTAGTTTCCATCTGTTGCTTCTTGTCCTGCCTTCAGGTGCTTTGGAAAATAGCTTGACTCCCTCTTCTCTGTGGCAGCCCGAGATATTGGAACACTGCTATCATGTCCCCCCTCGTCCTTCTCTTCATTAAACTAGACATACCCAATTCCATCACCCTTTCCTTATATGTTTTAACCTCCAGTCCCCTAATCATCTTTGTTGCTCTTCTCTGTACTCTTTCTAGAGTCTCAACATCTTTTTTACATCGTGGTGACCAAAACTGGATGCAGTATTCCAAGTGTGGCCTTACCAAAGCATTGTAGAGTGGTATTAATACTTCGCGTGATCTTGATTCTATCCCTCTGTTAATGCAGCCTAGCACTGTGTTGGCTTTTTTGGCAGCTGCAGCACACTGCTGGCTCATATTTAAATGATTGTCCACTAGGACTCCGAGATCCCTCTCACAGTTACTACTATTGAGCAAGGTACCCCCTATACTATACCTATACATTTGGTTTTTCTTGCCTAAATGTAGAACCTTAGTTTTTTCACCATTGAATTTCATTTTGTTAGATAGCGCCCAGTGTTCAAGTCTGTCCAGATCCTCCTGTATCCTAAGCCTGTCTTCTGGAGTGTTGGCTATTCCTGCCAGCTTGGTGTCGTCTGCAAATTTGATGAGTTCCCCATCTATCCCCTCGTCCAAATCATTGATGAAGATGTTGAAGAGCACTGGGCCCAGAACAGAGCCCTGGGGCACCCCACTACACACTTCCCTCCATGTAGATGTGGTTCCATTGAGGACCACACGCTGAGTATGGCCGGTCAGCCAGCTACGGATCCATCTGGTGGTGATGCTGTCTACCCCACATTTTTCTATCTTGTCAAGTAGTAGGTTGTGATCTACTTTGTCAAATGCCTTACAAATGCCAATTAGTGTACATTCAAAGTGACAATAAAGTTATTATTCTATTCTATTCTATTCTATTCTATTCTATTCTATTCTATTCTATTCTATTCTATTCTATTCTATTCTATTCTATTCTATTCTATTCTATTCTATTCTATTCTATTCTATTCTATTCTATTCTATTTCTATTCTATTCTATTCTTCTAATTCTGATTCTGCTACTGCTAGTCTGAGGCCTTTGAAGCAACTCTTGCCAAGTTGCCAACAATCAGGACTTACCACAAGGACCTGCACACATGCTGCAAGACTCTAAGGCAGTGATGGCGAACCTTTTAGAGACCGAGTGCCCAAAAACTGCCCTGCCCCCCACCCTGTTGCTCCACCCCACCCGCTTCATCCTCGCTCATGCCCCGCCCCACCTGCCGGGCCACCCATCACCTCCATGGCCTGCCGCAAATCGCTCAGGCAACCCTGCAGTGCCATGGTGGACACGCCCTCCATCCACGCCCCGCAGAATCATCTGCGTGCGACGGGGTGCGAGGGGGGAGTCTTGTCCCTACTGCCCAGCTGCCATGTGCTTGGCTGTGCTGCTCCAGGCCCGAGGGCGACTCTCCTCTGGGGGGGTTGCTGATGAGGAGGGGGCCCTGGGGGGAGGCAGGACTGGGACAACGGCGCACATGCCCACATAGAGGGCTCTGAGTGCCGCCTCTGGCACGTGTGCCATAAGGTTCGCCACCACTGCTCTAAGGAATGCTGGGGGTTAATTGAACCAAGTAAAACAGTTAACCCTTTCCTGTGTGCATATGCCTGTGCCTGTACAAAATTTGCATCTAATGTTAGAACTTGATTTTCTTGTTTGCAGATGTAAGACTTAGAAATGCATCAGACTGGAAAAGACAGATACAATATACTTGAATAAGGAATGTTTATCATAAAACATTCAGCCTGTAGGAATTTCCAGAGGAGTTTTTTCAGGTTGAGATTGATTGTAATATATTTACTTGTGATATCTATAACTCATGTTAACAGTTGAAACTGTGGATATAACAGTTTCTACATATCTAGGCCAATTCTTCCCCAAAATGGCGAGTGACTATACAGTGGGAATTAGATTCTGTCATATTTGCTTCACATATTTTAAAATGTGCATCAACAAAAATCAAAAGCCAATTCATGGAAATTAGTGGGATTACACTAACATAGGATATATATGTCTCAAAAATCAAGCTTTTTAGCTTTTTACTTTGAAATGGCAAAATAAATCAGAGCTATTTTAACAGGACAGATGTTGGTTTTTCTTCCAAAAATTATGTTTTAATACTTTTATTTTTAAAAATGACTTTACATTTACTGTTGGAAGTCATCCCATTTTAGGAGTGACTTCAGAAAAAGAACATATAGAAACTATATTGACAGATTCACATGGATTTCTTGGCAATAATATAGAAATGATTTGCCACTCTAGTCTTCCATGATTTTTTTTTCAACTTCCCAGTCTAGCGAACATCTTCCTGGTAGTCTACCAATCAAGGAGTAACCAGGTTTTAATGCTACTTAAGTGCTTATCTCTCTGTCTTTCACAATAGGCCAAATTCAGAGGTCTGTTTTATAGAATTAAAAGATACTAGATAGTTAAATAGAGACCAATATAGCATTAAAGCCTAAAGGAGACCAAGATTTGATTTTATCAAAAAATTACCATCATTATTGAATAAATTATATACAGTGAAGATCAATGCAATATTTTACCCCCCCAAAGAGTTGATTATTAGAAATGTATTGGGCATTTGGAATACTTAGAACAACACAATGAAAAACAAGCTGCATTGATGAAGTAATGATGAAGCAACTGATGAAGCTTCTTGGATGAGAAATGAAAACATCTTTGAAAATATTTATGTATCTTGTTTTTCTCATACCATAAGAACGCATGCCAGCCCAATTATAAGTCATGTCCCTCTAAGTAAAGAAGTCGTTTATTTCTCAACGTAATCCATTCTTTGAGCCAAAGCAAAATAGATGCTTGATAATAGAGTCTCCAGTCTGGAAGTCCAAAGCCCCCTCTATCTTTTGTTTCTTGTAGTAGTTTAGTTTTGATTCGTGCTTTCTTCCCTTGCCATATAAATCTCAATATTGTTGAATTTAAATCATCAAAAAATTTCTTACCCAGTTTAACAGGGAACGTTTGAAATAGGAAAAGTATTTTTGGTAAAATGTTCATCTTCACAGTCGCTATTCTACCTAACAATGTCAGTTGAAGATTTTTCCACTTTTCCAAATCTACTTTTATTTGTTTCATTAGTTTTTCATAGTTATCTTAATAATAATAATAATAATAATAATAATAATAATAATAATAATAATAATAATAATAATAATAATAATAATAATAATAATAATAATAATAATAATAATAATAATAATATAATAATAATAATAATAATAATAATAAAGTTGGAAGGGACCTTGGAGGTCATCTAGTCCAACCCCCTGCTCAGGCAGGAAACCCTATACCATTTTGGACAAATGGCTGTCCAGTCTCTTCTTAAAAACTTCCAGTGTTGGAGCATTCACCGCTTCTGGAGGCAGGTTCTTTTATTTATCTTCTTTTATTGTTGTATATTTTGATGTTAAGTAGATACCTAAATATTTAAATTTTTTAGCCATTTGAAGATTTGATCTTTCTGCAAGTTGAGATCTCTGTTTGTCTGTTAGGTTTTTTGTTAATACTTTAGTCTTTTCTTTATTTATCTTCAGGCCTGCTACTTCTCCAAATTCCTCTATTTTCTGCAAAAGTATAGTAACTGTTTCCAATGGTTCCTCTATAATAAAAACTAGATCATCCACAAACGCCTGTAGTTTGTATTTCTGTTCTTTTATTTCCAGTCCTTTAATTTCCGTGTCTTGTCTAATGTCTCTAGCCAACACCTCCAGTGTAAGAATAAATAACAGGGGGGATGCACCTTTGATACAACTATGATCTGGATGACTGAGAATCTTCATAGAAGCTGCATTGATCTTTCTAGATGCAGAAAAGGCATTTGACAATTTGAATTGGATTTTCTTGTTTAAAAATTTAGAAGATATGGCCTTCGTGAGTATTTTATTAAAGAAGTAAAATTTATACTTCAAAAAAGGCACAGATAATTGTAAATGGAAAACTAACAAAACCTTGTGAGATACAGAAGAGCACAGATAAGGATGCTTCTTCTTCCATTGTTATTCATCTTAGCTTTGGAAGTATTGAATATAGACAATAATTAATGGAAAAATCAAAGGATTTCCAAGTGTTAACTGGATTTTTTTTAAAAAAAAATCAGTAAACAAAGTTGTTAACAAAAATCATGACAGTGGAAGAACAACATAATTGATGGGAAAATTGGTTTTAAGATTAAGAAAAAAGTGAAATACTTTCATATCAGTATGACTAAAATGAATTATATGTCATTTCAGAACAATTATGTTAAGACATGGAATGAAATTAAGAAGGACATGCTAAGATGGGAGAAATTACAACTGTCATTGTTGGAGAAAAAAAATCTTTGATAAAATGAATGTATTACAAACAACGGTGTTTGTTTGTTTGCTTCAAATAATTTCTATTTTGACAAACGATGTACCATTTAAGCAATGGCAGAACGATATATCTAGGTTTGTATAGCAAGAGAAATATCCAAGGGTTAAATATAAAATCCTTCAAGATGCAAAGGAGATTGGGATTGCCTGATTTAAAAATGTATTTTGCAGCCTGCTATTTAGTCTGCCTAAAAGAGCTGAGAATTAAAAGGATCTTGGAATTAGAAAGATATAATTCTACCTGAGGTTTGGATGACATAGCTTTTTATGATATGATAAAGTAAAGAGCTGGATTAGGGTAGAGTATAAGGTCCTGAAAGGTCTAGAAATCAGGGAGACTGTGAATTCTAGTCCCACCTTAGACAGAAAGCCAGCGTTCAGCCCTAGGAAGGAGGCAATGGCAAACCACTTCTGAAAAACATTGCCAATAAAACTGCAGGAACTTGTCCAAGCAGCATGCAAGAATCGGACCAGATTGAACAGAAGAAGAAAAAAGTTAAGGTTAATGTAGCTTTTAAAAATCAGCATATTAGAAATGCCATATTGAGAATATGGAGTAGATAAAAACCCAGATTGTGCCTGAAAATGCCTTTATGGGTCTCAGCACAAGAAGCATTTTATAGAAAAGAAACAGGAGGCAAAGTGAGATGCTTAACATATTGAGAGCTGTTGGAACAAGACCACAGAGAATATAAGATGAAATCAAGAGAGCAATTGACTGCAGAGGGAGTTAGTTTTCAGTGGTTTTCATAGGCACAATTAAGAGAAATATTCCAAGGTAGGTAGCAGGACATTTGAAATTGAACAGCATAGGATAGAATTAGAAACTGAATTATGTAACTGCTAAAATGTATAAACTTTTGTTGGATCTGAAATGGAAGAAAAGCATGTCAGACTGTATGCATGATAAAATGGGCTAAGCACTCTGAATATAATATACTGATGGAACAATGGGAAAATAAGTGGTTAGAAGGAACAAAATTTACATTATGTTATTCCCTAAAAGGACTTTTATAAAATGATGTACCATTGCTATACTATATAACTCCAGAAAAACTATCCAGAATATATAAACGTATCTCAAATCTATTCTGACACATGGACAGCATGAAGGGTCATTTCATGCCTGGTGGGCTTGTCAAGAAGCCAGAAAATTTTGGGTTCAGATACAGTAACACAAAGAATTTTAAAAATCAACATTCAACTGAAACCAGTGCTTTCCTTGCTGGGACTAATCGATAGACAATTAGAAAACTGCTATGGAACACTGCTTTTGTATGTGATAACTGCTGTGAGACTATTGTATGCACAAAAATGGAAAGATTCTAAAATACAATGGAGAAATGTTGATGAAGATGATAGAATTAGCAGAGATGGCAAAATTGACTTGTCTGCTTAGGGAAAGGACAATAACCTTATTTATTAGTGACTGGAAATCACTAATGGAATTTTTCTTGAAGAAACAAAAAATGAGCTTGTTGTTTATCGATTTGACAGAAAGGGTAGATTATGGAAAGAAAGAAATTATAATGTAATCTTAGAGAAAGAAGGTAAAATATAAATCCATTTTTAAGGATTGTTAAGAAAATTGGAAGTTGCTTCTCCTCTCCTCTCCTCTCCTCTCCTCTTCTCTTCTCTTCCTCTTTTTTCTGTTTCTTATTTCCTTTGTTATATATTCATTTTTTTTCTTTATTTTTTTGCTAAAAATGTTTTATTTTGCTAAAAATTTCATACAGACATACACACATGCTAAAGTCAACTAATGCTCAAAGTATCCTACATCCTAAAAGCAAGAAGCTTATGTAAGATCTGATCGTTCTTCCATATTTCAGGAAAGAAAACAGAAATAAAAGCTCTTTCTCAAGATTTTGGCAGAACCAAGGAGGCATTTTAGGAGAACAAAGGCAGGAGGATCCAAAGTCAACCCTCAATTAAATTCCTGCTGTTTATATTTCCAGAATTTTCAGCAGAATGTTCAACTTATCTGTTCTTGTAATGGGATGTGAGAATAACCTTGAGAGACTGGGAGGAAGAGCCACAGCCAGGCAATAGTCAGAGAAGAGACATCTGAGCCTATAGAAGGAATAGAAGTGAAGAAAATATCCCAGAAGGACCCTCCCAAGTTCTCTGGAAAGTAAAAGCATGGCAAGGTAAGACAAAGGAGAAATGCTTTCAGACTTGCAACATTCTGTTACTGTAACTTTACAATAAAGGCAGTGTCAGTTTTCATGGTTTTAGTTTCCTGTCAGGACTACCTGAAGAGCTGTCAGCTGCTCTATTAGAATTCAATTAATTACCAGGTCCATTTCTGGGTACCAGATATAAGAAGGATATTGATTATATAAAAAGAAACAGCACTCCTAGGCAAAACCAAAAAGCAGATTGGCCAAAGATCTTTGCATGAATCTCAGAGGAGGAGAAGATCTATTCTATTAAGAGATAGGGCAGGACACACTTAAGGCCTTTTCCAGTAACCTCGGTGAATCATTATTAAAAGGGATAGAATATTACTTTTGCCATCCTGATTTCAGATATCATATAAAGGTAATTGTATCCTAAAATGAATCGGTAACCTTTAGAACTGTCACAACCATTCCAAACTATTCTGCTAAATTATAGTTCTTTACTTTTGTGTTTTGTTTAAAATTCAATTGCCTATTCAAATAAGTACCTGCATACTGTTCATTCTTTGAGACACTTCCTTTCTTTCTAAACAATTCAGAAGAAACCGCTTTCATAACTCCTCAGCTGAACTGCAGAAAAACTTCCATTTTGACCATGCATTTTCTTCTTGACACAGTGAAGGACTGTTGGCCTTCATATGAGTAAAAGCTATTGAAATATTTTATTGATTGTTTTGATTCAGTTTTGCATACCTCCAACTCTGTAGCCTCTTAATGGTTGACAATAAAAAGAAATATATATATATATTTTAAAAAAATGAAATAATTAAAATGAGGACGAAGTAGAACAAATGAAATTAATAGTTTCAGGTGACAATCACTACTTAAAAGCTTTTAGACTCTTTAACGAAGTGAATGAAGATGCAATGTTTTCTCAACAACTATACGCATTGCATTTCAAAAAATTGTGGTGGCAAAAAATACCCGATGCTGCCAGATGGCCTCATGGCAGCAGTAGATGACACTCAATAGACAATCTGAGTAAGTGTAGAGGCTCAACCATTCTCCTAAATAGCCTGTCATTAAGTTATGTAGAATTTTAAAAGATAATGACCAACATTTTACATTTTGCCTGGAAATGAATTAGCAGCAGTGCAGTGCTTCAAGCATGGAAGTGACTTGCTTGTATCTGAATTGAAAAATCAATTGTCAATGTTTAAAACCTCAAAAGGTTTTGAGGTCTTGCTTTTATGCAACATTTATGCCAGTTTCGAACATCTCTACTTCGTAACTTTCATTAAATTGTCAATTCTGCAAACTGAATTTGAAAAATGTATCTCTGCAGGAAAAATAGTCTACTTTATGATAAACCTATGGTGGATTAAATATTTCAAGTGGCAGATAGTTGAAAGAATCGTTCTTACAAAATGTGATTTGCTTGGTGTCATAATAGAACATACATTGTTGTACTTCCTGAAAATAATCATGGGAATGGGCCCTTGGAATGTCATGGGAATATCGGAAGTTGTAGTACAAGGGTCAAGTTTGAATGTCACTTCATCAATGACAGTCCTGTCATGAACATAGAGTTGGAAAGGACTTTGGAGGTCTTCTATTCCAATCCCCTGCTTGAGCAGGAGACCCTATGCCATTTCAGATAAATGATTGTGCAGTCTCTTTTTGGAAGCCTCCAGTGATGGAGGTCCCACAACTTCTGAAGGCAAGCATTCCACTGGTTAATTGTTCTCACTGTTAGGAAATTTCTCCTTAGTTCTAGGCTGCTTCTAGGTTGTCATGTTGAAGACAGGAAGACTTGCTTAATGTTGTTCCAGAAAGTAAGAAACAATTGACAAAAAATGAAAAAGGGAGATGTTTGATTTTCCTTCACTGGAAATATTTAAATAGAAGCAAGATGCTCATCTCTTTAGAATTTGATTTCCTCAGTGGCAGGAGATTAAACTATATGATCGCCTATATCCCATCCAAGCTTTATGTTCTATTATTCTAGTTATGGTGACTATATGCCAGCTCCAGGACTGAAGAGGCAGCATGTTATCAAATTACCAAATGCATTTGGTGATAGACTAATCCTCTTTTTGCCTATATGTGAAGTTCCTAAAAGTAAAGGGGCTAATCCAAAGGAGCTGGATTAAGATAAAGGTCTTTTAAGTCCAGTATTGTGCATAACACATTTACCTATCAGGTGCTTTCAGGAAGATAGCAATAGCACTTAGACTTATATACTGCTTCACAGTGCTTTACACCCCTCTCTAAGCAGTTTACAGAGTGGGCATATTGCCCCCAACAATCTGGGTCCTCATTTTACTGACCTCAGAAGGATGGAAAGCTTACTCAACCTTGAGCCAGTCAGAATCGAACTGCTGGCAGTTGGCAGAATTCGCCTGCAATACTGCATTCTGACCACTGCGCCACCATGGCTCTAAGATCACAACTATGGTCAGGAAAGAGTGCAGTACAGGTAGTCCTTGACTGACAACCACAATTGAGCCCAAAATTTCTGTTGCTAAATGAGACAGTTGTTAAGTGAGTTTTGCCCCATTTTATGATCTTTCTTGACACAGTTGTTAAGTGAATCACTGCAGTTGTTGAGTTAGTAACACAGCTCTTAAGTGAATCTGACTTCCTCATTGACTTTGCTTGTCAGAAGGTCTCAAAAGGTGATCATATGATCCCAGGACACTGCGACCGTCATAAATATGAGTCAGCTGCCAACCATCTGAATTATGATCATGTGACCATGGGGAGGCTGAAATGGTCATAAGTGTGAAAAACAGTCACAAGTCACTTTTTCAGTGCCACTGTAACTTTGAATAGTCACTAAATGAATTGTTGTAAGTTGAAACCTACCTATATTGGCCTTCCAGTATTGATCCCTGGCAGAGGATATTCTGAGATGTTCTTGCTTTGATTCCGAAAGCAATACCAAGAGACTGTAAAATTACAGTACATTGACTGATGTGATTCTTGGTCTACTTGAATTTATATCTGGGAGTCTCCTAAAAAAAATAGTAATCCCATTTCTGATTAAGATCACATTTCTGGGGAACAGGTTTATCTCTCTATTTTCTTCCTGCTGAAAATTGAACAATCTGAAGCTATTGTAACCACCATCTATCTATTCTCCCAAACAAAACAGTGGCACTATTTTTTTTTTATTTTTTTTTGCATCCAGCCCATTTTCTGCTTTTTCATAGTGGCATTCATATTTTTTAAGGCAATGACAGTATGGTGCCAACAGATATGCCCAGCAATTCTTTCTGGAGCCTTTCTGTGTGATACACTAGAAATTTTTTAAAGGCATTCTCCTGTTTGTAACTCCTTACAGCTGTGGTATCTTTTCTTGGGGTTATGTGGCTGTCCTGAAGCTACACTGTAACCCTTGGAATAGATGCATTTGCCTATTTCAAAGCACTTTTCCTCTTTAAGCCCAAAATGCTGCACAGCCCTAATTGATACATATTTTATATCAAGATAGAAGTACTTTGCATTATAAAATGATCTTAAAACTTCTCTTATCTACTTTATCCCTTTTGTTCACTGCAGTTAATTCTGAACACGTTAGTTTATGCACGATCTGTTTTCTGGAGCTTTATCAAGGATTTCCTGAAATGTGCAGATAAATTACACAGCATCTTCTGTCCGTATTAATTAATCTGCTGTCAGATAATTAATTATCTCAGTCCAGAGCTAAAACCCATTTTCGGGTGTATGCTTACCTGTGCATACAAAAATGAAATTGGAAAAGGAGCTTGTACAGCTGGGATTAGTAACTCTAGTAACTTACACTCCATATGTAGCAGGTAAGCAAAGGTCTTTCAGATTCTGAGGTTCTTCTTTTTGCGACATCTTTTCCTCCTACTTGTGATATACCTAGAAATGTACATTCCAGTCATGGATGTCATGCATTAGTGTAGTTGCTAGAGTATTTTTGTATCTTCAGGCACTTCCTTGGTACTCGCTCTAATTTTGGTATAAGTTCTTTTATGATTTGACAAAAAAAGAAAAGAATTGTATGGAAAATTGATATAATGTAATGTATCACCCTCTAGCATTATTTTTATTAACTTCTCTACATATGGGTGTTTTTTTTCTGGCCGGTATCCATACCTGCAAACAAATCCCTAAATTGTACAGGCTCTTATCTTTATTTCCTAATAAAGCCTATATCTATATCATCTATCTCTTCACCAATCAGTCTTCTGATAAATATGTTTTATAGCAGGCCTGGTCCACCAGAACAGCTTTTGACATGCTCTTAAAATTACAATGTTGTCCCCTAACCCCCCCCCCCAAAGTCTTATCTTCTGGTGCCCTAGCAACACCTATTACAAATCATATGCCATTAATACACTTCTGCAGTTAGATGAAACTTATACACTATATTACCTGTCTTTTTCCCATGAAACACTGCTTACTCAGAGTTTTTAAAAGGTGATCACTCTTTGCTAAGCTGAATATTTAAGGTCAGTCCTTAGGATGCCAATATGAGACCATCAACACCACAAAACAGATATGATAAATACCTTGCTGGTTCTCATGAATATGATTTCTCCTGCTATGGAGGAAATGTGTTTCACAAAGCTATGATGTAGAGTCGATTCTGACATTAAGAAATACAACATGATCAAGGCCTATAAAAAGAAATATATAGGCTATAGGTAGGAGTAGTTGGAAACTTAAAAGCAGAGGAATAAGTCTATATCCCAATTATGGAACATCTGGAATGACAGATGTGCCTCGTCTATGTTTTGGGACTCAGTCTCATGATTAAAGAATATTATGTATAATTATGCATATGCCACACACGAGACATTGCTGCTTACAGATTCTGCAGAATTTGCAATCTACTTCCCATTTGTGGCTAGTGTATTTGTGCTTTGTAGTAGATATGACAAATTGCCATCACAAGAGGAGAAGGGTAGACTTTGAGCCCATGCTGTGTGTGTGTGTGTGTATCTGAGAGAGAGAGAGAGAGAGAGAGAGAGAGAGAGAGCGAGAGAGAGAGAGAGAGAGAGAGAGAAATCATCTGTAGCTCTATCAAAACTATCAATAATCTCACTGTCATAACTTAATCTTTTGCCACCCAAATTCGATATTGAACAAATCCTCAAGTGAAAATCAGGAGTATCTACAGGGAAGTGGTAAAAAAAGTCAAGATGGTAGTAGAGCTTGCAATCAAAGCCCACTCTTTTAGGTCCAAAATGATCCCCATTAAAAAGGATGGGACTTCAATTCCATGGTTGTGCATGCCATCTTAACTTTTTTGAACCCTGCCCTGTAGACACCATTGTATAAAATCAATCTAAGATTTACATGAGGCTCAGAGGCTGTCCATAGCGACTGTGCTGGGGTTAGCAGGTAATCCATGATTGTACCACATTGTGTAAAGCAGGCAAGAAGTGAATTCTAAGCGAGAGTTTTTAAAACATTGCAGAATTCCAGACAATATATGTCACTTTATCACAGAAAATTGGAATCCAATGCCCTTAAAACATCCAAGCGTCCCCTGAAAAATATCAGCCATTTCTTAGCTTTTATAAAGCACGCAATAGCCTCTTTCACAAGTCATTATAGAACATCTTGAAATGTCATGGTGTGCCAACAAAAATAATTAACATCATTAAGGCTTTCTAAATAAATGCAGTTTACCAACCAAAAATGAAACAAGGAAATGACTCTGGGCTGCCACTGTTGGCATCAATCATGGAGGACTCTTTCATGAACTTTGCCATCAACATGGAAACATGGAAAGAAAATCAATATAAGGATTTCTCAAGTGGGCTCCCGGGAAATCTAGGAGAGAAATAGGAGAAATCATGATGCTTGCATTCAAATTTTCTCGCTGTCCAGAAAATGTAATGCATTCTGGTTCATGCCTAATGCTGCAGAGCCCTGGTGGTGCAATGGTCAATTTGCAATATTGCAGACAAACTGCCCACAGCCTGGAGTTCGATCCTGATGGGACATCAAGGTCGACTCAGCCTTCCATCTTTCTGAGGTCAGTAAAATGAGGAGCCAGATTGTTGGGGGCAATATGCTTACATTGTAAACCACACAGAGAGTTCTGTAAAACACTGTGGGGTTATGGGGTGGTATGTAAGCCTAAATGCTATTGCTATTGCAATTCATGATGAGAGTTAAAGTTGAAAATGTACTAAGCTCTATTAGGTTGTAGGGAAAATTTGAACCAGTGCCTGAATGTGGTCTTGAGCCAATAAATTGTGATTCAGTCTAGTGAGCCAGTTGGCCCCAGTGAACGGCATATATAGACTGTTCTGAAATGAGTTGCAGTCTTCCTAAAGGTGAAGATTTATAGTCTGCCAGGGAGACTTGAAGTCAAGATTGCTAATACTGTTTGGAACAATACAAAGTATCTCTGAACAATTTTAAACCAATCAGGGCAGCTCACCAATCATAGGTTACAATCTCATATGTAACCTGTGAGTTTAGAAATCTTCTGTTTGAGACACACTTGGATTTGCGAAGAAGTGAAATTGTCAGGGTTTCTGGAAGCTACAGTACACCATATGGAGATCACAATTCAGTTTGTGAATATTATCTGTGCAGACTGGTCATGATAATATCATATTATATGGTAATATCAAATAAAAACACATTTGATAGAGGAGAATATTTGTAGCCCAGGGATGAAATGAGGGGTCCTTAGTGCTTCTGAGCTTGGTTGTTTTCTTGCAGACATTTCATTACCCAAACCATGTAACATTATAAGTGCTAGTAGGAAGTGGGATTTGCTCTCCTTTTATATTCTAGTGCAGGGGTCTTCAAACTTCAGCCTTTTATGACTTGTGGACTTCAACTCTCAGAATTTCTCAGACAGCGTGCCTGGCTGACGAATTCTGGGAGTTGAAGTCCACAAGTCATAAAAGGGCCAAGTTTGAAGACCCCTATTCTAGTGGCTTCCTGTCAGTGTTGGTGGGAATGGTCTTGGTAGTTCTTTGGGTGGGCTGTTCAACTGTTAGTGTGTTTGGCAGTTCTTTGGGGTATTGTTTACTTGTTTGTTGGTCTGATGTTGATTTTAGTGTAAATCTCTGCTCATCTGGGTGTTGATTATTGGTGGGGAGGTGTTTTGGGGTTTTTATTCCCTTTTTGGCTGTTGATTGTCTCTTTTGCATGATATCTAGATGTTGTTTATGTCTGTGTGCTTTTTGATGGTTGATTTGTCAGCGTTCCAAGCTTCCAGGAATTCTCTAGCATTTTTACCCTGGCTTAGTCTAGGATGGTCACAGTTTCCCAGTTGAAATTACAGATAAGTCTCTTCATGTGTTGTGAAATTAAAGAGTTTTCATCATGTCTTCTGACTGCTAGTTGGTGTTCATGACTGTGTTCTGCTAGTCTTCTGCTTGTTTGTCCTATTTAGTGCCTGTTGCAATCCTTACACTGTATGTTGTCAATGACTTGTGTTTTTTTCTTCTGGGGCTGCTGGGTCTTTTAGTTTACCTTAAGATGTTTTGGAGACCTTTAATTGGTATGTGTGCTACACTGATGCCATATGGTCGCAATAGTCTGTTGGTGATTTCTGAGATGTTCTTGATATATGGAAGTGCTATCCTTTTCATAGCTTGTGTTGGTTGTGCTGTACTGGATTGAATGGTCAGGCACTTTTTGATGAAGTTATGTGGATATCCAATTTTTTTGGATGATGTTGTATAGATGATTGATTTCCTATCTCTGATGTTCAGGTTTGCTGCAATGTGTTTGTGCTCGTCTAAATAGTGTTCTTACACAGCTTCTCTTGTGGGAGGTTGGGTTGATATTGGGTTGAGTTACAGGACTGATTATGAAGAATCTGATTCTCCCATCTTATTAAATTATACTGTTGTTCACTTTTACTCCATGCTGAGCTGGAGGTAGGCAGTTATCATTACTGAAAAGATTATGATCATTTGAAAACCATTACAACTGCCTGGTTAATCTTCAGGTTCAGGTATGCTTAAAACTGACCTGCATGAATAATGAATAATTAGCATCCCACCCCATCCCACCAGCAGTTCTTATACATATTCAACAAAAGATGACTAATTGAAGGCTCAGAGAAAAGTCTAAGTGATGGGTGTAGGTGGAGATTCCAACCACACGGAGAAATGTCTGACAGCTTGTGTGATTTCAAAGCTATTCAGTTTCTCATAAGGAAGAGCAAATAATACAGCATTTAGCTTCAAATACTGGGAGTTACAAGGATTGAGGTGGTGAGGGAAGTGTTTATCTTAATTCATTGCCCCCCTCTTTTAGTTTAATAGCTTGGTATTCTACTTTGTCAGGGAGTCTATTGTCCAAGCAAGAAAAAAATGATGTGATAAGAGTTAATAGAAGGAAGCTTAGAGTGTGAAAGTCCAAGATCCTAGTATTGGTTTCTTGGAGGTTCAGGACCATGAAAAGCAGCCCTTGCTGTAACCTGTGACTCTTTCAAAATGAGGAGTGAACATTTATGGAATGGGGATCTAAATGAAGTCAATTCACAGAGCAATTCTTCCTCCTGGCCTTCTGAAAAGGAATCAAAACATGGCTGTGCTGCCTTGCTTGGGGAGTGCAGAGGATCACACAGCTGTGGGGCTGGCTGGTACCCTGACAGCCCTCCCTTCCCCTTTCTATTTTTAACAATGTTTAACCATCCTTGCCTTCCTCTAACATTTTATTTTTTTATATACCGGTACTATTTTTATATTTTAATGTTTTATTGTGCATTGCCCAGAATCCTTCTCTGAGAGATGGGTTGTTCAAAAATGTGAAAGCTAAGCTAAGCTAAGCTAAGCTAAGCTAAGCTAAGCTAAGCTAAGCTAAGCTAAGCTAAGCTAAACTAAACGATATTTCTCAACTTCAGCAACTTTAAGCAGTGTGGACTTCAGTTCCCAGAATCCATAACCATGCTGGCTATGGAATTCTGGAAGTTGAAGTCCACCGCACTTAAAGTTGCTGAGGTTGAAAAATACTGCCATAGAGGATAAGAGCAGCACCATCTTTCTAGAATATGTGGAATAAGGTCCTAGGTAAAAGTCCCTACTTCAGAATGAACAGGAATGAATTCTACCTCCTCCTGAAAACTGCTTCCAGGAATTCTTGGTTCAATCAATCAATCAATCAATCAATCAATCAATCAGAATAGAGCTGGAAGGGACATTGCAGGTCTTCTAGTCCAATTCCCTGCTCAAGCAGGAGACCCTATACCATTTCAGACTTTTCATCTTTCCTAACACTGACAACTAGTTTATTCAATATATGTATTTTTACATTTGTGGTTATATTTTTTTTAATTTCAGGTTCTTAGACTCTCAGGCTCAGATTCTTAACATCTTTTGTTGGAGGCTAAGGAAGAAGTTTATTCAAGGTGACTATTATTTACTAGAAGCCAACAATATTGAATAAATCATCCTGGACAGTCTTTCTGCTACCAAAGTAAGGAAATTCCACTTGGTGAATATGTGAAAATGTAAATTCTTTGTTATTTTGCAATCTAAGAATGAAGGAAACCAGGAGTCCTAGGACATCATATATAGTTTTCATGGATGGAGGTAATATAGACTTCATTAAACTGGGAATTATTCCTCACTTCAGCACAAGACAAGATGATTTTCTATAGTGATGGTAGCAATGGAGATTTTCAAGTTTCAGTTCCTATGTTGCAGCTTATTTTGCTTCATTTGTAAATTTGTATTGACTATTAATTTTTCAACACACACACACATTTACTGTTAGGTTCTTATGTCTTAATTCTAGCAGTATCTGGAGTAAGGGGAGTTACTGCTATTGCTAAACAGTATGGAGCCACATATAATTGATTATGACTGAAAATCATTAAGAAATCTATTTTCTGCCATCCAATCACACCATTCAGAAAGAATTATTTAGCCTTAGCCTGGGGAACGATTCACACAACCCTCCAAATATATTGGAAGAATGAATGAGGTTGCAGGGTTCGGCTGCACAGCCACATAGGTTGTCTGATAACCTATCGGCAGCAGCTTGAGGCTTTGCAGCATAATTCTACCGCACCTCACACTTTGCTAACTCAAAACAAAGTTCGAATTGATTCTTGCTGCCTCCAGAACACTCCTTTCTGATCAGCCTGGCCTTTTTCTAGAGTGGGTGGACACAGTTCCAAACGCAGCACTGGTTGCAACTATCCATCACTGTGATTTTCTTTTTTTAAAAAAAACCCACTGTGAAGTCCACCCAACATCCAGAGGCACTTTTGAAAACAGAGTATGTGGGAGGCGGAGGCTAGCATGTTTCTTTGGTCCATACAATCTTCTCGTATTTTTTAAATTAAAAATGGTTTAATGTAAAAAGTTAGAAGAATATTTATTGAGGAACTATACCAAGATTCTAGGCAGGCTTAATGACCTCTGGGCAGTGATTTTTGCTGGATTGATGGAGTTACTTTTTGAGTTTGTTATTTTTGTTCTTTCTGGAGGTTAGGGAACCTAGTTCACAGTATGGACTCAGTATGGACTCAGGCATTGGGCCAAGAATCCTTAGAAAAAGAATTCAGAACTGCTGCCTAAGAATTCTCACAAAAGGGTCCAGGCTGTCTAGATTGCAGCTTGTTTCAGGATCAACAGGAAACCTCATTTATCTTCTGCAGATGTCCCATCTAATCAACATTTTAAAATGTCTGATGTTACATGGAGTTTTCAAGACCAGGATGTTAAGAATAGTCCCCCAATGCATGTCCATGCCCTATCAATACTTTTGACCAGGTCAGTTACAAACCTAGCAGCTACAGTATATTCAAAAAACATATAGCCTAAATTAGATTTAATCTTAGTTCTTTATTCAAATTAGATGGATGGGCCAACCCAGAGTATTGATTAATTTTTCATTCTGTGTACTATACTGAGAAAATTCAGTAACGAAGATAAGCATGTTGATTAGTTAATTTGGTTGTTTTTTTTTGGGGGGGGGAGTTCTCTGAAGATTTCAATTGAAAAGAGAGAGTATCCTTCTTTAAATCAATATATGACAACAAGAAGAATAATGGTAATTTTTCACATACAGTACAGGTAGTCATGCTTTCAAAGAGCTATTGGCTGGAGCACCCGGTCTACCAAGAGGGTATGACTAGCTGATGAGAGCTAAAGAGCTTGAAATAGCTGTACTAGTCTCCCACTAACTCTTTGTCAGCCACAAAAATTGTGTGTGTGTGTGTGTGTGTGTGTATGTGTATATATATATATATTTTACACGGTAGAAAACCCGAATTACCAAAGACCTACATACAAACACCCGTGAAAACCTCAGAAAACACACATATATATATATATATATATATCTGTGTTTTCTGAGGTTTTCACGGGTGTTTGTATGTAGGTCTTTGGTAATTCGGGTTTTCTACCGTGTAAAATTGGAAGTTTCTTGGCGACGTTTTGACGAAGTCTCATTCGTCATCTTCAGGCTGGTGTCTCTTCGGCCTCGTGCTTCTAGGAGCAATGTGTGATCGCAGCTGTTTCTTCCTTTTAACTGCCAGTGGGGGTATGAACTGATTGGGTGGGAGCTTGGCTGTGTTCTGATTGGGTGGAGGTGTGTTCTGATTGGTTAGGGGCTTGGCTGTGCTCTCATTGGCTGGGGGCTTGGCTGTGCTCTGATTGGCTGGGGGGTTGGCTGTGCTCTGATTGGCTGGGGGTGTTTTCTGTTTGGGTGGGGGCTTTGTTGTGCTCGGATTAGTCTGAGTTGCAGCGGGATTTGAGATGGAGAGCTGCATTGCTGTAGTTTGGCTTCGCGTTCGTAGTCGTGCCATATCAAGGTGGGTGTCAGTTTGCTTCATGTATGGATTGGAGGGGTTTGAAATGGCTAATGATGCAGCTGTGATCTGGTTTCTGGTTTGTGGTCGTGCCTCATCATCGGTGTGGGTTTGGGTTTGCTTTTTGCGTGGATGTGTGGTGGTGACATCCTGTGTGGTTTTCGTGAGTGTGGGTCTAGTGTCATTCTTTGTGTTAGGGACTCGTTTGTCAATAAGGGTGGGTTTCCAAATGGCTGGTAGGCGGGAGGTATCATCTCGTTTATTCATGCTGTGTGGGCGTTTTTCTATCTCGATGGCTTCTCTGATTATTCTGTTGTTAAAGTGTTCAGTTTGGGCGATAGTTCTGGTATTTTTAAAGTCAATTTTATGTCCTGTGGCTTTAAGGTGTTGGACCAGGGAAGAAGTTGGTTCCTCTTTTCTGACTGAGTTCTTGTGTTCTTCAATGCGTGCACTTATTCTTCTGTTGGTTTGTCCGATGTATGTGGTGGGGCAGGTGGTGCATGGGATTTCATATACTCCTTGATTTTCTAACTCAATTTTGTCTTTGGGGTTTCTTAGGATGGTGGATATTTTTCGGTTTGTGCAGAATGCTGTCTTGATGTTGTGTTTGTGGAGGATCTTGCTGATTCTGTCTGTGGTGCCTTTTATGTATGGGAGGAGGGCTTTGCCGTTTTCTTGTTCTCTGTCTTGGATTTTAGTGGGGGTTTCTTTTTGGATTAGGTTGGTAATCTTATTTCTTTGGAATCCGTTGGATGTTAGTACGTTAGTGAGAGTGTGTAGTTCGGTTTTTAGGTGTTGTTCGTCAGCTAAGTGTTTTTTCTCGAGATGAGTGTCTTGGCTACAGAGTTGATCTGTGCTGGGTGGTGGTGTGAGAGTGCGTGCAGATAGCGGTTTGTGTGTGTTTTCTTCTGGTAGATGGTGTGTCCTAGGGAGCCATTGGATTTCTTGTAAACTAAGACATCCAGGAAGGGAAGTTGGTTGTTAGCTTCTGTTTCCATGGTGAACTGTATTTTGGGGTGTAGGCTGTTGAGGTGTGTGAGGAAGTTGTCTAGTTTTTCTTTCCCATGTGGCCAGATTATGAAGGTGTCGTCTACGTATCTGAGCCAGAGTTTGGGTTTGTAATCAGATTTTTCTAGAGCTTGGGTTTCAAAGTGTTCCATGTAGAGACAGAGAACAAGACAAGATGATACCTCCCGCCTACCAGCCATTTGGAAACCCACCCTTATTGACAAACGAGTCCCTAACACTAGACTCACACTCACGAAAACCACACAGGATGTCACCACCACACATCCACGCAAAAAGCAAACCCAAACCCACACCGATGATGAGGCACGACCTCAAACCAGAAACCAAACCACAGCTGCATCATTAGCCATTTCAAACCCCTCCAATCCATACATGAAGCAAACTGACACCCACCTTGATGATATGGCACGACCACGAACGCGAAGCCAAACAACAGCAATGCAGCTCTCCATCTCAAATCCTGCTGCAACTCAGACTAATCCGAGCACAACAAAGCCCCCACCCAAACAGAACACACCCCCATCCAATCAGAGCACAGCCAACCCCCCATCCAATCAGAGCACAGCCAAGCCCCTAACCAATCAGAACACACCTCCACCCAATCAGAACACAGCCAAGCTCCCACCTAATCAGTTCATACCCCCACTGGCAGTTAAAAGGAAGAAACAGCTGCGATCACACATTGCTCCTAGAAGCACGAGGCCGAAGAGACACCAGCCTGAAGATATGTTCAATGACGCAGTCCTCGATCTCCAGGAGAAATATAAACCAGCTGTTTATTGTTAAAAAGTTTAAAACAATAAAAACAACTATTTACAATATTAAAACAACTTAGCTTTCGCTGGTCCCCTGCCAGCGTCCTCAGAGTGAAGTTTTGGGGTGGAGATTACTTTTATAAACCTTGCTAGCCTAATTGCTTACTCATTGACCGTGTGATAGGGCCATCCGTCCTGGCTGACCGTAATTGCCTTAATTGTCCCGCCTCCTCTTTTTTGCACTCCAGTTCTCCAACCTTCCTCCCTCCCTTCTTCCCCTCCTTCCTGGTGCTGTTACCGTTGGTATGCTTTCTAGCCGCTCCCCCATGCTCGTTCTGGGCCTTACATCCAGATCCGGTGTCTTAGATGCCTTTCCATTGCTGCTCCCCTCCTTTCCATCCCGTTTGTCTGCCCGTTGTTCTTGTCTTCCACTATCTATCCCTATTAGTCCTATTTCCTCCGGTTTCCTTCCACACTTGGATGTGGAAGGAGATGAGTGTCTTGGCTACGGAGTTGATCTGTGCTGGGTGGTGGTGTGAGAGTGCGTGCAGGTAGCGGTTTGTGTGTGTTTTCTTCTGGTAGATGGTGTGTCCTAGGGAGCCATTGGATTTCTTGTAGACTAAGACATCCAGGGAGGGATTTTTCTAGAGCTTGGGTTTCAAAGTATTCCATGTAGAGGTTTGCAATGACAGGTGAGAGGGGTGATCCCATGGGTGCTCCTTCTATTTGCTCTAGAAAAATCTGATCACAAACCCAAACTCTGGCTCAGATACGTAGACGACACCTTCATAATCTGGCCACATGGGAAAGAAAAACTAGACAACTTCCTCACACACCTCAACAGCCTACACCCCAAAATACAGTTCACCATGGAAACAGAAGCTAACAACCAACTTCCCTCCCTGGATGTCTTAGTCTACAAGAAATCCAATGGCTCCCTAGGACACACCATCTACCAGAAGAAAACACACACAAACCGCTACCTGCACGCACTCTCACACCACCACCCAGCACAGATCAACTCCATAGCCAAGACACTCATCTCGAGAACAAAACGCTTAGCTGACGAACAACACCTAAAAACCGAACTACACACTCTCACTAACGTACTAACATCCAACGGATTCCAAAGAAATAAGATCACCAACCTAATCCAAAAAGAAACCCCCACTAAAATCCAAGACAGAGAACAAGAAAACGGCAAAGCCCTCCTCCCATACCTAAAAGGCACCACAGACAGAATCAGCAAGATCCTCCACAAACACAACATCAAGACAGCATTCTGCACAAACCGAAAAATATCCACCATCCTAAGAAACCCCAAAGACAAAATTGAGTTAGAAAATCAAGGAGTATATGAAATCCCATGCACCACCTGCCCCACCACATACATTGGACAAACCAACAGAAGAATAAGTGCACGCATTGAAGAACACAAGAACTCAGTCAGAAAAGAGGAACCAACTTCTTCCCTGGTCCAACACCTTAAAGCCACAGGACATAAAATTGACTTTAAAAAGACCAGAACTATCGCCAAAACTGAACACTTTAACAACAGAATAATCAGAGAAGCCATCGAGATAGAAAAACGCCCACACAGCATGAATAAACGAGATGATACCTCCCGCCTACCAGCCATTTGGAAACCCACCCTTATTGACAAACGAGTCCCTAACACAAAGAATGACACTAGACCCACACTCACGAAAACCACACAGGATGTCACCACCACACATCCATGCAAAAAGCAAACCGAAACCCACACTGATGATGAGGCACGATCACAAACCAGAAACCAGACCACAGCTGCATCATTAGCCATTTCAAACCCCTCCAATCCATACATGAAGCAAACTGACACCCACCTTGATATGGCACGACCACGAACGCGAAGCCAAACAACAGCAATGCAGCTCTCCATCTCAAATCCCGCTGCAACTCAGACTAATCTGAGCACAACAAAGCCCCCACCCAAACAGAACACACCCCCAGCCAATCAGAGCACAGCCAACCCCCCAGCCAATCAGAGCACAGCCAAGCCCCTAACCAATCAGAACACACCTCCACCCAATCAGAACACAGCTGAATTACCAAAGACCTACCAAAGAAAACCCGAATTACCAAAGACCTACATATATATATATATATAATGACTGCAAAAATACGAATCCCAGGCATATCTGTTCAATGACACAGTCCTCGATCTCCAGGAGAAATATAAACCAGCTGTTTATTGTTAAAAAAGTTTAAAACAATAAAAACAACTATTTACAATATTAAAACAACTTAGCTTTCGCTGGTCCCCTGCCAGCGTCCTCAGAGTGAAGTTTTGGGGGTGGAGATTACTTTTATAGACCTTGCTAGCCTAATTGCTTACTCATTGACCGTGTGATAGAGCCATCCGTCCTGGCTGACCGTAATTGCCTTAATTGTCCCGCCTCCTCTTTTTTGCACTCCAGTTCTCCAACCTTCCTCCCTCCCTTCTTCCCCTCCTTCCTGGTGCTGTTACCGTTGGTATGCTTTCTAGCCGCTCCCCCATGCTCATTCTGGGCCTTACATCCAGATCCGGTGTCTTAGATGCCTTTCCATTGCTGCTCCCCTCCTTTCCATCCCATTTGTCTGCCCGTTGTTCTTGTCTTCCACTATCTATCCCTATTAGTCCTATTTCCTCCGGTTTCCTTCCACACTTGGATGTGTGTGCGCACAGCCGTATCCCGTCCCTCTGCCCCGTCTGCCTACGATCAGCTGGGCTATCTGCCGGCTCACTCCTGGATTCACCCCCTCTCATCCTTGCAGATCCTGTCCTTCCTAATGTTGTTACATCCAAGCGTGGAAGGAAACCGGAGGACTAATAGGACTAATAGGGACAGATAGTGGAAGATAGTGGGATTATTTTTGTTTTGAAAAGCATACAGTTCACAGAACATTTAATACCTCAAAAGGTAGAATCCCGATGGCCAAGTTGGAAATTCTAGGATTACAAGATTATCAGGAAGGTTTTGGCTAAAGAAGGGAGCCTTTCTTATCTAGAAATAAATCCGATTGAACTTCAAATTCTTTCTAGATTAATTAGTGGCACAAAACAGCAACTCTTTTATTTTTTCCCCTTTCAGTTCTCATACAATTTAATGCAAGAGAAAATATGGGAACAGCTTCAGCTTTAGAAAGATGCATAACATAAAGCAATTTATATATTTATTTCCCGCCATTATTATTTTACAAATAACTTAAGGCAGCGAACATACTGTATTGAACATACCCTCCTCCTCCTATTTTCCCCGCAACAACAACCCTGTGGGTGGCTTGGCTTGAGAGAGAGTAAAAGTCTATCTGGCTTTCATGACTAAGGCTGGTTGTGAACTTAAGCTCTTCTGGTTTCTAGCTTGATGCTTTAACCACTAGACCAGGCATGTCAAACTGCCAGCCTGCGGGCCGGATGCGTCATGCTGAAACCGTGCCCACCCCATTGCCGGCAATGGGGAAAAAGTCACGATACGTTGCGCGACGTCACGTGACGTTGCACGTTTGACATGCCTGCGCTAGACCAAACTAGCTGATTGTTGGTTCTAAGAATCAGAGACATTGATGTGCCTACAAAAAGCTCCCTTGGTACTCTTCTGGCTTCCCAAGCCTTCTAAGGTTTTATATTAAACCTGTTTTGATTTTAAAAAATATGAGAAGACCATATATATATATACAAAGAAATAATAATAAAGCAATTGAAGCAGCACCCTGTCTTACTTCTCACGATAAAATGAATTAAAAAAAAAACTGAGCAAGAGAAATTAGAAAGAAATTCTCAAGCAACTTGACAATAAGGCAGCAAAGGGAAGTTGTATGCAAACACCAGAAAAATTGGAAGGAACATTTTGGTATAACATTAAGAGTTGCTATGGAATCACAGTGTTGGAAGCAGGCTTTTCAATAAAGGAAAATATCTGTAGCTCAGGGTTAAAATGAGGGACCCTTAGTGCTCTCTGAGCTTGGTTGTTTTCTTGCAGACGTTTCATTAACGCAAACTGGGTAACATCATCAGTGCTAGTCATCAAGTAACATCATCAGATGACTAGATAACATTATCAGACTAGCACTGATGATGTTACCTAGTTTGGGTAATGAAACATCTGCAAGAAAACAATCATGCTCAGAGAACACCAAGGATTCCATAGGCTTTTCAGCCATCATATTTAACTTGCTACTGAATGCAGGGATCTATATTATTAATCCTTGACAGGTGTCTATCTAGACATTGCTTGAATATAAGCAAGAAAGAGTCCCTCTTCTCACAGGAAACCCTTTTTTTTCCTTTTTTTTTTTTTTTTACTAATCAAAGGCTTTTCCTCCCATTTAACTGGAATCTGTGTTCCTGTAACTTAAGACCATAATTTTATGCCCTGCATACTGAGATAATAGCGAAAAGGTTGTAGCACTGAATTACGCTGCAGATCTGATGGGGGGGAAAAAAGCTAGAATTGGAAGCCATTAAAGCAAAGAACAAACTGATGCTTCATTTCAGCTCAGTTACCACTTGGGTGACACAATGACCATTAACTGAGTTCAAGTTTTGACTTGAACTTTTCGGTTTAATATAGCCTAAAATCTGCTACAAGTATTAAGCTGCCTGTTCAGATTTCATAGAAGATCCATCAAGTACTTGGAATCCTGGAGGAAGAGAAGCTGAGCTGTTTCATTTGTTGACTCCTTGTTCCCCTCCACCTTTTCTCATCAATTCAAGCCTGCTTAAGCTCGAAAGGTATAAGGGCCAGAATGGAAAGATGTCACTGGTTTTATTGGGAGCGCATTTTCCACCTAGTATTCCAGCAAATAAAATACTTAACGAATGAATTCTGATTGGATTGAAAATATTCCAGTATTGCTGGGTGAATGTTTCCAATAATTGATTGTGAAATGACATGGCCACTTCTGAAAAGTAGGGTCGAGTGAGTTTGATATTAAATTAGATGCCATCCAAGAGAAATTATAATTTAAGATAACTCCCTCCAGTACAGGTAATCCTTTGACTTTCTACCACAATTGAGCCCAAAATTTCTGTTGCCAAGTGACACATTTGTTGTGAATTTTGCCTCATTTTTACAACCTTTCTTCCCACAGCTGTTAAGTGGATCACTGCAGTTGTTAGTAATATGATTGTTAAGTGAATCTGGATTCCCCATTGACTTTGCTTGCAAGGAAGTTGCAAAAGGTGATCATCACATGATCCTGGGCCACTGCAACTGTCATAAATATGAGTCAGTTGCCAAGCGTCTGAATTTTGATCACATGACCCTGGGGATACTGCAACGGTCAGAAGTGTGAAAACCAGCCATAAGTCACTTTTTTCAGGGCTGCTGTAACTTTGAGCAGTCACTAAATGAATTGTTGTAAGTCACCTGTACTGAAGTATCTGAAGTGATATTTTATCATGTGCATTTTTATAGTGTTGTGGCATTCTATTAATATAGTTTTACTTTTTAATATTGTAAGCTGCCCAGAGTTATCCTGGAGTAAGATGGGTGGCCAATAAATTTGATAAATAAAACTAAATAAAAAAATAAATATATAATTGCCTTTCCTTCATTATGATTCAGCTGTTTATTCAGCAGCTTTGTTTTCTAGGCACATTCTGTAAAATATACACGGAGAAAATCTATCTAGTCACTAACATTTGACACTGCTTTGATGGCAATAATGAATCTCTAAAACATGTATACACACAGATGTTTGTTCATAGGTGCAGCATCTGTGAAACAGGGCTGGTCAACTTGGCAAAAAGCAAAAATTGTCAAGAGCAAAGGAGCCACTTATTTAAGAATTATGGCACCAGGCCAAGCTACATTTAATATAGTGCTGCTACAATCTTACTTTCTCAGCAGATAATAAGATAGTGGAGGGAAACTTAGAAGCAAGGCATGCTGCAAATACTATTTGTACTTTTAAGTTCGTGGTCTGTTAATCACTTACAGCCCCAGTGTCACGTCAACCTTTAGGTATGTTTTTTTTCCTCTTTTGTCTATGGAGCTTCTCAGTCATCCAGGCCATAATTATCTCAAAGGTGCTTTTTCAGGAGGCAACTGGACTTTGAAGACATTTCGCTTCTCATCCAAGAAGCTTCTTCAGCTCCTACTGGATGATGGGGAATGGAAGGATTTATACTCCTTGCAGACAGCTGGTCATTTGCATTCTTTTAGAGAATTGTTGAGGCCATCTGGAGGTTTATCTGTGTCCTCAGGGTCACCTAAATAGTGCAAATGGGTGTGGAGCCTTCTGGGAACTGCTGAAAGGACTGTGATGTAGACTGGAGATGGATGATGTCATATCCCTCCCCCTCTGTTAAGAGAGGGCTGTTCAAAACAGTTACTTCATAAACACATGGCACAACATAGGAGAACAAACCTATCAGGACAAGATTCAGCAATCCATCTGCATTTAAAAGACAAAGGTCACTCTTTCAAAGACAGCAAAGTCCACATTTTGGACAGAGAGGACTGCTTGTTTGAAAGAGGGGTCAAAGAGGCCATCTATGTCAAAATTGAACAGCCCTCTCTCAATAGAGGGAGAAGGATACGCCATCATCTATCTCCAATCTACAACACAGTCCTTTCAGCAGTTCCAAGAAGGCTCCACACCCATTTGCATTATTCAGGTGACTCTGAGGACACAGATAAACCTCCAGGTGGCCTCAATGAGTCTCTAAAAGAATGCAAATGACCATCTGTCTGAAAGGAATATAAATCCTTCCATTTCCCACCATCCAGTCAGAGTGGAAGAAGCTTCTTGGATGAGAAGCGAAATGTCTTCAAATAAAAACAAGGAAGTCCAGTTGCCTCTGAAAAAGCACCTTTGGGATTTCTTTCTTTTCAAATGTCTTCTCTAGCAGCGTGAGCAGGTAAGAAGTTACTTAGCTCCTTACATCATTATATTTGTAACCCTATATTTATATTTGCAAAAATAAGATCTAAAATCTTTCTTGTTTCAAAAACACACATACACACACTGTACACACAGCAAACTATTGAAAGTATGAATCACATATTAATTTTGCATCTGGAATTTCTGGGATTTATCATCTGCAAGTATGCCAAGCTGCACTCATTTCTTTTCCTTGGTTACTATTGTTAACATAAATTCTTGCAATCCAAATTACTGGATTCATCTTACCTCATTTTACCTTATCTTACCCTGTTTTAAAAAAGATAAGAAGCCCATAATGGCTGGGAATTTGGGGAGTTGAAGTCCACACAAGTTGCCAAGTTTCAAAAACACTGCTTTAAAATATTGGGTGTCTGTGAAAGGATTAGGTTTGAGTCTCTGTACTATTTTTATGGGGCTGAATTACTTTGCCAGCTAATTCTAGGGTTTTCATTTTTTAAAAAAAAAATTGGAGCAATATAAAAAATACAAGTTCTTCTCCATACAGCATCACTACCTATTGCATTATGCTTGTGGAGAAGAAAGGGAAAATTGTTTAGGGTTTTTTAAATAAGAACTTGGCAAAAATTGCAAACTACTGCATACCTGTGACAGAATGAATGAATTTGAAATTATAACCATGGAAGCAAGAGAACATAAAATGAGTCTATCTACCCCTATATTCAAATGTATGAACAGGAGTTTACAAAAATTGGAGCACCTATTTATTATTTAAAGTGTTCTTTTTCTTCACTGCTTTTCCTTTGCAAATAATTTCCAGGTTTTTTTCACAAAATTGCAAAGCTTCCCCTTCTGAGCTTCTGACATTCTGAGCTGCATGAAAGTATCTTAGCTGTTCATAACAGCTCACTCTTCTGGACAGAGAGCTCTGATGTTGTCTCTGGGATATGCTGGAATAATTTTTTCCATCCCAGAAGTCACAGCCCTGAGGCTCCTACTACCATGAGGACTACTTTGGTCTTTACTTTCCATATTCTCTCTAGTTCCTTTTTCAGGTCCTGGCACTTCTCTAGCTTCTCCCAGCCTTCTTCCTGAAGTTGTTGTCACTTGACACCACTACATCTATCACCATCGTTGTCTTCTTGTCCTAGTTTACTACCACAGTATCTGATTGATTGGCCAGTACCTACCTGTCCATCTGGATCTGGACGTTCCACAGGTTCTTATCTCTGTTATGCTCCACAACATTCTATAAAATCTCCTGTCTGTACTTCAGAAGGTCTAGCTCTAGCCCATGCACTGTGCAGATGTTACTATGCACAATGCCAGCTACGTGGTTGTGTTGTTCAGTGTATGCTGTTCCTGCCATAATGTGTTGGGCTATCTCTGAGGTCTCTCTGCATAGTCTGCACCTTGGGTCCTGTATAGTGTGGTAGACTTTTGCTTCTATGGATCTTTCTTGTTTTTCTTTGACCCTGAGGATACAGGTAAACCTCCAAATGGCCTCAATGACTCTCTAAAAGAATGCAAATGATCAGCTGTCTGCAAGGAATATAAATACTTCCATTCCCCACCATCCAGTCAGAGCTGAAGAAGCTTCTTGGATGAGAAGCAAAACATCTTCAAAAAAAAAAACAAGTCCAGTTGCCTTCTGAAAAGGCACCTTTTGGACAACTATCACCTGGATGACTGAGAATCTCCATAGACATTGATGGTTTTATCCCATGCAGGGTCTTCTTGCCATGGCATGGCTTCATATGTTTCACATATTTCCTCTTATTAAGTCTACTATTGTAGTAACATTCCATTAATTTTAGGTTCTGTTGTCTCATCCATGCATGGATTGTTCCAGTAGGCCACTTATTTCAGATTGTCTTGGTCCCCCAATATTTCACATGGACTTTTTAAATCTAGATGATGTCGGGCAGCATAACTCTTCTACTTCATGTCATTTTTACATTTGAGATAGGCAGGTGAAGTATTAGAGGCCTGTTGCTTGAGGATGCTACTGGTAAGGTAGGTACCAGCCAGGATTCAAGCTCTAGTCTCCTATGTCAAAGGTGGTGGTTGAACCACTACACTATCCAACACTTTCTAAATATATAGCTGAGACTTGGTGTGGCTCACATTGATAATAACAAGCATAATTTAAATCTCAGACTTTCTCCTATTAATTTTCTTTGATTTCATCTAGGTATAGCTTCTGTTATTGTCTGATGTTCTTCAAATTGCAATAGCCTGTTTTCAATAATCTGTGATTTTGTGGATGCAATGATATTTGCTGCTTTGTCTTCTCAGTTTGTTATTGGGCTTGATGTAAAAAATAAACAATTTATTTTTTAAGAAACTGGGAATCTTTAATTAAATATCACTGGCACATGTGCTATCTGTTGCCAAGGCGGTATTGTTTTGAAATCTATAGAGTTGCAATTGCATTCATTTTCTCTTGAGTGCTCTACTTTGTCTCCTGAATCTGCACCTGCTTAGCAACAACAGCAACAATACCCCTCCCTCCAAAAAAAGGGCTCATATACATCTCTGCTCAAATAAAAAATGACATATGTAACAACTGAAGCTATTTCAAAAAGAGTTGACAAGATATCTGGTAGGTTGACACCAATTTTCACTATACAGTGAAATTTTGGGAGAATTATAGCATGAAAAATACGAAGTTAACAGGCCTGTGCACTTACAATAATCTAAAGCAGACATGCCAAACACAAGGCCCGGGGGCCGGATGCGGCCCACGAAGTGGTTTCATGTGGCCCACGAAGCCATCCTGGAAACAGTGAGGGAACGGCCCCCTCTGCCTTGGCCCTGGCCCAGACCGGCTGGGAGCCAATGTACAATTTTGTGGTGGCCATCTATGCTGAAACGCATTCAGTCTTAGCTCCACAAGGCCATCTGGAAACAGCAAAGAACCAGCCCTTGCTGCGTCGGCCCCGCCCCTGTGTGCATGCTGGGGAGGTGTCACCCTTTATGAGGAATGAAGAAATGCCAGCTAGAATGCTAGAAGTGGCCAGCAAATGGCCCTCGCCTACTTCACATATCTGGCTTGATGGGCTCAGGGGGAGGGGTTTCGGCAAGCAGTGGGGTGCTCTCCTCACAGCACCGAGAGGCTGAGCCAGGCAGTGTGAATCCAAAAAGAAGCACAAGGCCGCCCAGCTCCCAGCCTGCCCAGTTTTGGCAGGCAGCAAGGTGCAAAGCTGGCGAGCTTCGTACCGCCCGGCTCAACCTCTCGGCGCTGTGAGGAGAGCGCCCCACTGCCTGCTGAAACCGGGCAAGCTGAGGGCTGGGCGGCATCTCATTCCTTTGTGGATTTGTGCTGCCCAGTTCAGCCTCTTGGCGCTGTGAGGAAAGCGCCCCGCTGCCTGCAGAAACGGGGCAATCTGGGGGCTGAGCAGCCTTGTGCTTGTTTTTGGATTAGCGCCACCCGGCTCAGCCTCTCGGTGCTGTGAGGAGAGTGCCCTGCTGCCTGCCGAGATCGGGCAGGCTGGGAGCTGGGCGGTGACGTGCTTCTTTTCAGATTCACGCCGCCTGGCTCAGCCTCTCAGCGCTGTGAGAGCGCCTCGCTGCCTGCCAAGACCGGGCAGGCTGGGGGCTGGGTGGCATTGCGCAGGTAACATTGACTGTCACGCTGCTCATGGCATCCCCTCCCCCAGAGCCCACCAAGCCAGATATGTGAAGTAGGTGAGGGCCATGTGCTGGCCACTTCCAGGCAATGGTGCATTTCTTTATTCCTCACGAAGGGTGACACCTCCCCAGCTGCGTTTCTTGCCTGTTTTTCTCCCTCCCTCATCTCAAATATTTTCCCACTACTCTGTACTTAGGAAGGAAAAAAGGAAAGGAGAGGGAGGGTCTGAGGGAAGTCCTGCCCTGCTGCCCTTTCACCATCCCCTTGCCCCCTCCTCCTGGCCTATCCTGGGGGTCTCCCATCCTATTGCTAAGGAAGCTTTGGATACAAAGCCGGGTCTCCTCCCATGGAGAGGGAATGAGCCTCCCTCTGACTTTGCCCTCGTACCCATCATGAGCAACCTGGCTAAGGAGAGCAAGCACAGCAGCAGCAGCCTTGAGGAGGAGGTAAGGGCAGCTGGGCACCCCCTTGGGGAAGTTGGGTTGGGCTTGGTGCCGCAGGTGCTTGAGGGCCAGGCTGGGCATTTGACCTCTGCTGCCCAGGGCTCTGGGCAGCCCACGCCACCATCCAACCCCCCCGCATGGCCTGAGAGGAACAGTGAGGCTCCTCCAGTGGACCATGCCTTGGCACTTGCCCTGGTCCCACCCCCTTCTGCCAGACCCCCTCAGATCTGTCCCACTCCTGCCCAGGCCCCCATAGGCACTCTTGACGCGAACGATGTAGAGCTGGCCATGCCCACCCAGTAGGCCATACCCACTCCATCCATGACCACCCAGTAGGCTGCACCTACCCTGGCCACACCCACCCGGCCCCCCCAAGGGCAATCGCAATGCTGATGCAGCCCTCAATGAAATTGAGTTTGACACCCCTGATCTAAAGCATTTATTAAAGTAAAAATATAGGAATCTGTTTTATGTTGAATTGTATCATTAATAATCCAGCTTGGTATTAGCTGCACTGATCTATAAAGTTTCAGGCAGGTATTCTTCCATAATTAATTGGAAGAATTAATTCAAAGCCACTGGGCTCTACTTCCTTTTTTTTTTAATGGAGAGCATCCCGTTCATGTTTCTTTTACAAAAAGAAAAACAAATCATAGCCAAAGCTTTGGTGATTAATTGTAATAATGTTATACTTAATGCACCAAGTTTATAGGTTTCCTTCCGAGGCTGCCAATAGATAGAATGTAAATACAGTAATAAGTGATGTGATTCTGCAAAATCCATAATGGTTGAACTGAGCTTTTGCCTGAATGATACTGAGGAAGCTCATAGATGTGAATCTTAAAATTCTTCTCCAAATCAATGAAGGGGAAGGATTTAAGGAAGTGTTTTTCAAATCTGGCAACTTTAAGAAGCTTGTGTTTCAGCTCCCAGAATTCTGGGAGAATGCTGGCTGGGGAATTCTGGGAATTGAAGTCCATACATCTTAAAGTTGCCAAGTTTGAGAAATACTGGTTCAAGGGGATCAACAGGGATGGGCACTGAAGAGTTACATTATTTCCTGAACATAAATAAGTAACTGGCTCTTAATTATTTTTCAGTTTGGGAGATAACCTGGCTATTGTCAGCTAACCTACATGATGGGGTTGGTGGAAACATGTCCACTGTTAGCTGTACCACCTCAGAGGCTGATTACCTACTTAGAGGATACAGAATGCTGGATTCCTTTGGTACACTTATGATAACCAAGTGAAATTCTATATCAACTTGAAATATAAATTGAATTAACAGGTAAAAGTGAGGACAATTTGCCTTTTGGTCCCATTTGTGGGTTATTGGGCAGCCCACAATATAGCAAAGAAGTAGATGGACAGTTGTAGCATCTTTTGCTCAACAACAACTCATGAAGAGAGGAGAAACATTAAATGAACCATCTGAACAAAAATACTCTCAAAACAAAGATGTTGTTTAGTACAGGGAAATTCTTTTTCTTTGTTTGTGAATAGTTCCCATCTGCTTCTCCTTAATGCCAGCTGCCAAGCACCTGAATGCGTGGACAGAAGTACAAAGAGGATACTTCTGTACCTTCATTTCCACTGCTGAATGCACTTCCCTGTATTGGGAGTGTGAAGTTTTCTTTTTTTTTTAAATTATTATATCCTTGAACTCTGCTCAGATGGGAACAATAAGTTTAAATTTGCAGTGACAACATTTTGAAAATTGTATTCAGTTCTTTTTTTTTTTTTAAAGCCTGGCCAAATTTTTCAGTTGTCCTACTTGTGAAAAAGATTTTTTTTCCCCTCTCTCTTTCACTGTGAGTAAAAGAATTACTTTAACATTATCAGTGGAGAAGGGAAGACAGGGCAGATTGCTTTACTTTGCAACCTGTGCTCAAAGGAGAATGCATTTATTCTTTGTTTTTCTTCTACTTCTACTTTCCCTTTCATTAACATCAAAAAATAAGTGTCTGTGCACCCTTGCATCTTAAAAGAGCAAGTTTGGGAATGAATCAGATGATCACGCAACATAGCCAAGTCATCTGATTTCTTGAAGGGAAAAAGGTGAAAACTGCAAGCAAATGATTTCTTGGGAAATGTAAAGACAGGAAAAGGCAGCTTGATCACGTAAGACAACCTCTTCCCATCTTCTACACCCAAAATTTTGGAAAGGATTTCCCACATTTCCCTCCCAAAGAGAACCAATATTTAACATACTTCTAATTATTTAGTACCTTTTGTTTTCAAATCCTTATGCCCTTTAGAATAGCAATAGCACTTAGATTTATATACTGCTTCAGTGTTTTACAGCCCTCTCTAAGCAGTTTACAGAATCAGCATATCATCCCCAACAATCTGGATCGTCATTTTTTTTAATAAAGATTTTATTAATTTTCTCTTACAATCATATATTAATTTTTCAGCCAACGTGCTGTCTGAGTATAACAATGCTAATACATATTCAGTTCCTAATCCTTCATTCTTTCCTCTAGCCATTGATAAACTAGATCCCAAGTTTGATAATATTCTGTTTCTTCTTTATCTTTCAATCTCATAGTTAATCTGTCCATCTCTGCGCATTCCAGTATTTTTCTGATTATTTCTTCTTCTGGTGGTAGTCCTTCATTTTTCCAATATTGCACAAAGATTATTCTTGCTGCTGTAGTGATGTGTAAAATCAAATATAGGCTTTGTTTGTTAATCTGTGGATCATCATTTTTACTGACCTCGGAAGGATTGAATGCTAAGTCAACCTTGAGCCGGTCAGGATTGAACTCCTAGCAGTGGGCAGAGTCAGCCTGCAATACTGAATTCTAACCACTGCACCACCACGGCTCTTTAGAATACTATGTTCAATAAGCAAGTGCAAGCAGAATGCATAGTACTTATGAATGCCACCCAAAATCACCTTATAGGAGAGATGGGTGGCATAAAAATTTAAATCAATCAATCAATCAAGTAGAACCTCTGCAGATATTGGCAATACCTTCCACTCCATCTTGGGCCTTGACAGCCAGTATAATACAAAGGAGTCTACTATTATGGACTTATGTGAGGAAGACTACTGAAAAGAGGAAGAAGGTTCTGTCAATTTTAATTAGTTCTCAATTATTCAAACAATCTTTGAATTCTCAAAGATTCAGAGAATGGTTTGGTTACCCCAACCAGAACTACTTTCCCATAGCCCCAGACTCTGCCCAGAAGTCTGATCTGTATTCACAAATGCTAATGTCTTATGCGAGTGAATGCTGCCATTGCCAGGCTGAATTCACTTAAATTCTTAAATTTTCTTTCAATTCAGGCTTGAAGGCAGACTCACCGGGCATTTTCAAACTTGTTTTGAAATACTTTAATAAGTTAGTGAGCAATTTCCAAAAGTGATTAGAAAGTTAGGCACAGGGGTGGAGTGGAGGAACATAAGAAACCCAAAGAATTGATTGCCTTCTTCTGTGTGATCCAAGTTATCAGGCATAGTACAAAAAAAAAAATGCAATGTGGCTTGTCTGGGATTTGACTTCTCTTCACAGCCTGTAGACTAAAACCAATGGCTGAAATGCTGAATTTAATTTGGCGATTCATAAATTCTGCACCTAGGCTAGGCTGATCTGCATTCTGCAGTATACTCCAATTATAAGTCACGTTAAGCGAAAGAGCTTGAGATAACTGAACTGCTGCATCACCCAATGATAGTGGGTAAAGTTTGGAAACCTTTCAGCTGAAAATACGAAATCCATGCATCTGTTAGAGTTGTTATCCTGCCACAACTCATAAAGGAAACAGAAGTTAACTGAGATCTCAAAAAAGAGATCTACTCCCATTATTCCAATTAGCGCAACCAGTGGGCAATATTTTCTGCCTTTCTTTTAACATACCTAGGAAAGCCAAGGAGATACAATATCTTGTTTCCACGGCCGTGTGCGCCTTACTTCCGTGTAGACAGGTAACAATTTACTCGAACAGATCCAAGAAGAATACTTTATTCACAGAGATATTCAATAACTCACGATTAAGATGAAATACGTCTGGAATGCAATATTAATCTGGATCCATATCATTAGGTTAAAAGACAGTGATGTCCTCCTGTCCTGTATATAAATCACATGTTGAATAATTGCTAATCACATGTTGAATAATTGCTGTGTCCGAGCCATGAGGCTGGATCCCGAAGTGAAGAGAATCAAACAATGGCACAGAGCCAGGAAGTACAGTCATAAACCTTTGAACTCCTCCCACTGACTAGATAAACTGACTGCTGAAACTACATTACCCATAAGCCATTTCTTAAGGAAACAGCGTTTAACCCTATAAATGCTAAACATCCTAACATACAGTTCTTAGCTACTGGTTGGTCCAGAACATACGATATATATTCAGGTCCTGCAAAATCATTGCATGCTGTTGTATTCAGTAGAGACACCAAAACTCTACTCCTTCATAAGAAAATTATAGAATCGTTACTCACATACCTTCAGAGATTCTCTAAATAGTGCTTCTTAACTCTAAGATATATGGATTTCAACTCCCAGAATTCCCCAGCCAGCATGCTGGGAATTCAAGCCCACACATCTTAAAGATGCCAACGTTGAGGAACAGTGCTCTAAATGTTCATAGCTTTTCCCTGCATTATTTGTCCTGAAAGAGATGAAAACAGTACAAATTCACTGAAGACAAGTACAAAACGTGAACAATAATATCAGGCAGAGTCTAAGGACAGTCAGAAACCTCTCCTTTGCATTTTGTCAGTCTAGAATTCTCAGATATGGAAATAAGAAATGTGATAATGGAAAATATTTCAGAAGAAACTTCAGAATTCTGTCAGGAACGTACTCATACCCTTAAGAACTCAATTTAACCTGAGTCTGAATGCTTCTTTACTAATTGTATGGGTCAGAATCTCCTTTTAAAATGTGGGTGAGTATACAACATTGCTGTGTCAGTGCAACAATTGTCAGATTGCTTTGATATCCTCAGAGTGCAAAAGTGGGTTTTTTGGATAGCTTAAATTATTAAGTTCATTACCTCATTATCTTTTTGACAGGCTTTTTATGATTGATTAAAACCAAGTAAGGATGAAGGAATGAAAGTTGTAGGTTTCTTTAAAAAAAAAAACACTCCTCCCCCTCACTTCCATAACTGAAGCAATGCTCTCTGATGCCTTTCCTAAACATTTGGCTTCCAGATTTGAGGAGTTACAGTTCATCCATCCTCAAGGATGATTATACTGGCTGAATATTAGGGAAACGTAAATTTTAATTATTTGGAAGGCTCCAGGTCAGAGATGGTTATTTATAGTATTTTCACAATTGTACATAATCACTGTAACTATGATTATGATCTATAACCTATTACTTGCTGTTCATACATACACTGCAAGCTTATGCACTTGTGTGTCCGATCACACTTGGCCAATAAAGAATTCTATACTATACTGTACTGTTTTGTTCTACTCTACTCTATTCATGATAGATTCTTGTCAATGTAAAATGTTGCAATAATTCCTTGAATACTATATATTCCATTGAACTTGTGGACATCATGTCACCATGACGGTGTGTCAATAACTGCTCCTTTGGGTTTTGGAAGCTGATGCTTGTGTCATCAGAGATGGTAGTATAGGTAGTCTTTGACTTACCACCTTTCATTTAGTGACCATTCAAAGTTACAAAAGCAATGCAAATAAGTGACTAATGACCATTTTTCACACTTATGACCTTTGCAGCATCCACATGGTTACATAATCAAAATTCAGACGCCTGGCAACTGGCTCATATTTATGACGGCTGCAGTGTCCCGGGCTCATGTGATCCCCTTCTGCGACCTTCTGACAAGTCCAGTCAATGGGGAAGCTAGATTCACTTAACAGCTGTGTTACTAACTCAACAACTGCAGTGATTCACTGAACAACCGTCGCAAGAAAGGTCGTAAAAATGGTCATGAAACTTAACAACTGTCTTGTTTAGCAACAGAAAATTTGGGCTGAATTGTGGTCCTAAGTCGAGGACTACCTGAATGCAGTCACCTTGCTTTTGGTTGGTCTCTTTCCAAGTTGCCTTCAATTTTTCCCAGCAGCAAGGTCTTCTGCTGTGACTTGTGCCTTTATATGTCTAAAATACTGTGCTAAGCTTTCACTTCCATATAAGAATCACCAGTGAGCTTTCTGGGTTTACTCCGTCTAATAATTAATGATTTGTGCTTCTTGTAGTCCAAGCTATTCTCAACAATTTCCTCCAGCACTGCACTTTATATGCATCAATTTTTCTTTGTTCAGCCTTTCTTTGGTTCACCCTTCACAACCATATGGTCCTACTAGGGAAAAAAAGTATGGCTTTGACAATACTGTTTAATATCTCTGTGATGTTTCCGCATATTAATTGTTTTTTTCATAGTCTTTCTCCTAAGCAGCAGACAACTCCTAACTTCACTGCCACTCTCACTAAGCTTGTGAAGTTTTGAGCTAAGCGTTGGTCTGCACTTCATGTTCATTTCAGTGCAGGATGGACCACTTACCATTTCGGGAGGGCAAAATGGATGATGATGATAATGATGGATGATGTTATCCTTAGCTTGCCTCTTGCCCGACTGCTGCAAAGGTTTTCTGTGCCCAAAGTAGTGTTTTTCTTTCTCTCCTGGCACACTCAGGGCAATATGTATTTGTATGTATATCTATCTGTATACACACGCACGTGCACACGCACACACACACACATATATATATTTACAAAGATAAGTGCAAAACAATATGGAAATAGAGTGAAAAAGAAATAAAAATAAAGAAAAAGGCTTTGAAAACAATTGAAACCAAAGATAAAGAAAGAGGAAACAAAAGAAAATACAACTTCCAATCTACTTTACAGCAATTATAAATATATTTGAAACTGTTTCCCCCCTTCTAAATTATTTAACGGCTCTCTTCTTCTCATATTTCAACCCTATTAGTTAATAAATCCAGAAAAAAACTAGTTCATTTTTATCCATTTTCAATAAAAAAAGTCATAAAGGATTTCCAATCTTTTATAAAAATAGGTTCATTCCCTCTTTAATTAAAACATTTAGTTTATCTATTTCTGCAAGTTCTGCCATCTTCACAAATCTCTGCTTATTTTATATCAAACTCTGGGCAGGTCCCAATCAAAATAACATCTTTGTACATTTGGGGATCTTTACAAAAAAAATCTTCTATATGTTCAGACCATTTCTTTTCTCCAATATTTTTGCTTTCTTTGCTCTTTTATCTTATCTCTGAATCAAAAGCTCTCTTGTCTTTCCTGTAATAAATTTGAAATTATCCTCAATTTATTTCAATTATTTATTTAGATATGACTCCATGTCTTTTGTTCATCTCTGGAATTCAGAGTTTATTTAACTACATTTCCCTTTTTCTCTGTTATCTTTTCCTTTCTCATTTCTTCATAATTTTCAGTGTATATAAAACAGCCATTTTGATTTCTCTTGCTTTTTGCATTTGGGGATATTTGTGTTTGCTTCATCTTTAATAATGTCACGAGTTTCAGTCCAGAGTTCTTCAGGCAGTCTATCGATCAAATCAGTCACTCTATTTATCAAATCAATTCTAGGCTGGACTCGTAGAACATATTAAATGCTAAACTGTGATGAGCCAAAAATCATTTTGTGTTCATTTCATGTGTTATTACCCCCAAAATGAACCCTACAGTATTACAGCTAACTGCAAATTTCCAGTTCATACATGACAGTAAAATAATAGGTGAGTTACTATCTTGTGACAAAATCCAAACAATTCAATACCATTTTACCCTGGGCTAGCATGCTATGTAAATCCAAACTCGCATCTGCTTTGCATTAGAGTTATTCTCCAAATTTTGTAAATCAACAAGTCCAGGTGTTAAAACAGCCAGACATCTACAACCAAAGTTTAAGGTTCCAGTTCATGCTTACTTCTAAAGAAAGGAGATGCAAAAATGAGTAGTGGTGAATCTTTTACTCTCTACATTAAAGTAAATTTCATTCCTGCCCTTCCAAGATGGCCTGAAGATTTGGCTCTAACTGGCCTGGTGCCCAATGGGGATGCATCACTCTGGAGGTGGGTTAATGGACTAAGATAAGACCCCACCTCCTCTCTGTTTTCATCTTGCTCCCTTCTTTCCCAACTTTGTCAATTTCAAACCAATTTTAGTGTTACTATTTATTGTTTTAATGCTTTATTGTTGTTTTTAAATGATTGTAAGCCAGCTAGGAGCCTTGGTGGGGTAGTGATTAGAATGCAGTATTGCAGGCTAACTCTGCCCACAGTCTGAAGTTTGATCTTCAGGGGTTCAAGGTTGACTTAGCCTTCTATCCTTCCGTGGTTGGTAAAACGAGGAGCCAGATTTGGGGGGGGGGGGCGCAATATGCTGACATTGTAAAGATTGTGGGGCAGTGTATAAGTCTAAGTGCTATTGCTATTGCTAGGGTTGCCTCTAGGCAAAATAGGCAGCATATAAGTTTGATAAATCAATAGAAAATAAGAAAGGCATATGAAAAACTAATTTATAACATTTACTATGGTGTGGTGTGTGGTGTGGTATGGTATGGTATGCAAAGTCATGGTATGGTATAATATAGAATTATTATACTTCTCCATAATTTTGTTTTTTGAAACCTCTCACTTCTCTCTTTCTGAAGATCTTATCACCACCACCCATCCATGACTTTCTCAAGTTTCCTTTTCCTTTCAATCTATTTACTCAGTATGCTGCATGCTCCTCACTCAGGCTCATTTTCATGGTGTCACTATCAGGGTATGCACGTGTGTCCAATTTCATTTTGTTCAGTTTCTCATTTTTAGCTGCTAATGTTTTCCCCAATATAACCCATTTTTGTGCAACTTTATATCCACGTACATTGTGCATGAAACTATATTCTGTAAATGTCAGGCTTTAGAATATCTCATCCTTTTTGGTTCTTCTAAAGTAGAAATTTGGGCCAAATGAATTTGTCATTTCTCCCTAATTAGAAGCACTTTATCTGTGTGCGGTTAATAGCGTACCAGAGTCATATGATTTATTTTAGAACACTGCTTTTTTCCCACTATCAAATTGCCTTCCAAATTTTAATTACCAATGGAACCCATCTGGACTATCATCTTTTCTAGCTGTTCTCAAAAAGAAAGAAAAATATTGATATTTCTTAAATACAATATCAGTAGAAAAGTACTTCCTTTCATACATGCACATTCTCTCATATTGTGAGTTCACATAGTCATTTAATGTATTGTTTCTTCCTGTTTTGCTAGCTAAAACACACACGTTGTTTTAAAATATGAAATAGTGTCTGCATGAACTATTGTTAACATTCCAAACTGAGATGGAGATGTCTGTCTATGTGTATGTCTATGTGTGTCTGCCTGTCTGCTTGTCTGCCAGCTCTCTCTCTCTCTCATCTATGACAAAACCATGACAAAAAGGTTGTAAAATAGAGCATGACTTACTTAACAACTGCCTTGCTTAGCAGGAGAAATTCTGATCCCAGAATTTTTGATGTAAGTTGTGGACTACCTGTACTGTATCTTTCTCCAAGACAACATTGAGGTTGACTTGGAAGCTTCTTTAGCCGAGTGCCCTGCTAGATTGCAGCACCTATTTGACCTTGGATGACCTCTGAAACCCAAACCACATTGAACCAGATTAATACCTGGATAGGAGACTTAAAGAGAACTGCATATGGCTGGCTGTAGATTGGATTGAAGTTGAGACAACAATCTCCTAGAAGAAGTAATGGCTTGAAAGCAAATGCAAATTTCAGTGTAACATTGCATCACAGTTTTTAGACAACAAAACCAAGGATCAAACATCATAATGTTCCTGGTGTAAGATGTTAATATATTTAAGAACATACGAGCATTTTGCAGAAATAAGATCATGGGACCAGTGCTGCAAGGGACAAATATTGGAAAATCTTTGAGAGGGAGAAATTAGAAACTGGCAGTGAAAAGCATAAGATCAAAGATAGTGGGAAGGAAATATTAGGCATGTATGTCTATAGTATGGGGGCCCTGCCTTAATTATATAAGATGAGAAGTATATTTAATATTTCTCCATTTTTTTTTCTTTTAACAACTTTGTAATCCCTTGCCCTGGGATGGAATTGGGGCAACTGACCGGAGCTTGAGCGTTTACTGGCCGGATGCCCTTTCTGATGCCTATGTGGAGTTCACAGCTGACAATTACTCATTGCGCACAGAGAGAAAAATAGCTGCCGCTACCTAGGATCGAACTCACAGCCTCCTGATTTTGAGGCGAGAGCTCCATCTCTAGGCCACCGCACTGTGCTAATTTCTCCATTAGTTTTCTGAAATTTCTATTGTGTATACATTTGACACACATTGAATAGGAGATAATTGCTACTTGCACTCTCAATGTTATACCTGTCACATTTGGAGGCTAGCCATTAAAAAAATGTTGATAGATACCAAAGATCAAAGCCTTATCTCTTGAGAAAATATAGATCTGATTTTAATTTTGGGAGCTGGGAATCTTTTTTAAAAAAATTGCAGGTAGTTCCTATCCTCCCTACCCCAGGATTCTGCAGAGTCCCACTTATTGTTAAATTGAGAAGACCAAGAGGAAGGCCCATTTCAGTAGGGATGAAATGTATGTAAAACATCAATGCAGAAAACATGAATCACTTTTGAAGTTAGTTTGCTATGAACAGAAATGGTAGCTGTGACAGCTTGTGTGCAGCCAAGGCCTCCTGCTTGTTGTTCATGTAGTTGCGCAGAAACCCAAACAAATGCTGTGTTCTAGTTTTGCTGATAAAGAGAAGCACAGGAAGCTATAATCCTAGGAAGCTTCTGCATGAGAGAGAGAGAGAGAAGAGCTACTTACAATACTAACCAGCACTGAGGTGAAATTTTAAGCGCTCAAAAGAACACTAGGAAGAAGGGCTGACAATTAAAATGGACCTAGACAGCTCTGACCATTGAAGATTTATGGTTTAATAAAGAAAAATTAGCAAACCTGAGTTGGATTGAGTAATGCTGAAGGGTTGTTAGTTGTTGACCTGAAATCCAGCAGACAAAAAACCCACCATACTCTAGAAGATGAGATGGGGTGTGTTGTCTACTCAATGCAAAAGAAAGCCTGGTGGGATTGAAATGCATGGAAGGGATAATTTTATCAAACAGAAAAAAAACCCCTCATTTGCCAAGAAGACTCCCGCAGGGGAAATTGTTTAAATACAGAAATAGACAAAGTGTAGAAATAAAACAATAAACCTATACAGGTAGTTCTTGGTTCACAACCACTCATTTACTGATCATTCAAAGTTACAAAAGAGCCCAATGAGTGGTACTTATGACCAGTCCTTTAAGTTCTGGTTATCTCAGTACTCCCACAATCATGCAATGCTATCTGGTTGTTTTTGCAACTGGCTTGCACATATAAAGGTTACAGTATCCCACAGTCACGTCATCACCATTTGCAACCTGCCCTGCCGGGTTCCTACAAGCAAAGTCAATGGGGAAGCCAACCATGAAGGTCACAACTCACTCTGGTCTGTGACTTGCATCCTTCTGGTCTGGCAAGAGCCACTTGTGGCCTGGCTACATTAATGCTGGCTGTTCTGTTCTTTGGTGGGTAGACATTGATGAGACTTATTCAGACAACGACAAGTCTTTATTGTACTTGTAATTGCAAAACAGAACAGAAAACGAAACTAGCTCCCTCCTTCTTATACACGGAGCTTCGGTTAACACCAACCAATGATTGCAGGGATTTCTCCCGCGCTAAAATAACAAGCCTGCCCAGGCCCCAGACATTCTGTCTCTCAGTGGCCACGTGGCCAGCTTGCACCTGCTACCAAATAATAACTGAATGCATTACACTGGCCATCAATGCATAGTCTTCTACCAAGCTGTTGACCTGAAACTTGTGATTTCCTGCTGGCTTTTACTTATGACAAACTGGCAGGAACTTGTGAGGTCCTTATTCAATGACCCATGGTTCTTGCTTAACAATGGCAATGGGGGTCTCCTTGGATTGCTGTTGCTAAGTAATGAGGTCATGTGACATTGCACTTTATAACTGCATTACTTAGTGACAGAAATTCTAGGTCCCAATTACTCATTAGATCATTAGGCAAGAATTACCCATGTTGTAGAATACACACATGTAGCAGAAAATACTTCTGCTAGATCAGTTCAGTCACTCTACAGTTTAGAATCACAAGCATGCCATTTCCTAAAATGAAGAAGAGATAACGGCTTTTTTCACCATAAATAATCTTGCTGGTTCTGCTGAGGACTATGACTGGAAAATCAAAATCAGATACTGTCTATTTTTTTTTTTAAATCTGAAGTAATGTTTTGTACTGTATGTCTACCAAAACCTGTGAATCACAGAAAGCTCTGATCACAATCACCCTGCTCTACAGCTGAAAACATTTTGAATTATGCAAATGTTTAACAGATATTTTGAACTGTCACATTTTTCAATTTTCATTAACTGAGCTCATCACTTAAACTGATATATGACTGTACTGTTGGACAGAAGGAAAAGGAGATGAGATTAATGCCTGAAGAAGAGAAAAAAACTTATTTAAGATCATGTGTGCTGTCACTTAGCAACAAACAGGATTTCCGGTTTTCTTTAGAGTTCAAGGACCTAATTCATGGATAGGGAAAATGTATAGAACATATCTGTTTATTCAGATAGAAGTCTCATTATGTATAATTGGACTTACAGAGCCTCAGAGGTCTAGTTTATTGCTTATATTATCCTAACCGTTCCCATATTTAAGGAAGAAATTGCATTCTAGAAATGTCTATATTTATGAATGGAGCCCAGTGTATAATCCTCTGGAATTGCTCTAAAACTCAAATAAAATCCCTTCCCTCTCAGTTCCAGTAAAGCCAGATTACCTAATTTTCTTTCCAACTTTCTGTCCATAACTTCTGTCTTATTTTTCAGAATCCCCACTTCATCACTGATTTGCTTTACATCTCCAAACATTTGTTTTATACAGTTTACTGTCTTCTTGATTTCTTCATCTCCTTTTTTCATCTTTACAAGTCTTTCATCTACTCTTTTTTCAAAAGCTATCAATTTAGTATCAAGTGATTCAAGTAACTTATTACCCAATTCCTCAAGTATTTCCTGTAGTAAATCTGGTGTAATTCCTCTCTCTGCAGGTTGCTCTAGTGATCCTCTCCTCCGTCTGCTGTTTTTTGTTGCTTTTCTGATGGTTACCACTTAATTCAGTATGGTAATCCAAAAGTGAAAGTGTCACAATTGCAATGGAAAGAGTAAGCTTTTTCTTTTTTTCCCTGTTCTTTCTTCCTGTGCCCTTAAAACTTTCATCTCAAATGGCACTCCATAGTCACAGTCTGGCTCATATTACCTTTATCTTTTATTTTGTAAAATCCACCAATTTTCTGCACACTTTCATAGTAAACAAAAATTCCCATGGAGGTCCAGTTCACTTTTGATTTTAATTCCGATTTATTCAAAATCACCTTCACACATAAAAAACACTTTTCAAAATAACTGTTCCCTTTATTCATTTTAAACTTTCTCACCTCCATTTCTTGTTTGTCTTCTTTTGACAAAAGTTTTTAAATCTTTACCCTCCACACTTTATTTCAGTTCAGAAAGAATGTCGACTCACCAAGTCAAAATTATCTTACTGCCAGCCAGAAAATCTCTTTAGTTGTAAATTATTTACATCCAAAAGTGTTTAAGAAAGTGAAGCTTTCCATACAGGCTGCATTTTGGCTATGAGTTTAGTTAAAATTTCTCAACTCCCAGCAAAGTCAAGCAAAGTCAATGGGGAAGCCAACAATGAAGGTCACAACTCACTCTGGTCTGTGACTTGCATCCTTCTGGTCTGGCAACAGCCACCTGTGGCCTGGCTACATTAATGCTGGCTGTTCTGTTCTTTGGTGGGTAGACATTGATGAGACTTATTCAGACAACGACAAGTCTTTATTGTACTTGTAATTGCAAAACAGAACAGAAAACGAAACTAGCTCCCTCCCAGCCACTCAACTGCATAACTTGACTGCATAAACCTCAATTCTGGTAGTCTCGCCATGAGGAGCAACTGTTCGGAATGCGGGTGGGTAATCTCATAATCTCTACTTTATTTGTAAAGCAAGAATTCCCTCTCTGGCAACCAATTTCTGCTTCTTCAGAGATGTGTAGTCTTCCATAGATCCTTACCCAGAATTGCTTGAAAGCAGCTTTTGAGAACTAAATCTGAAACTCTCTGCAGCTCTCATAAACATAGGTTATATGAATTCTATTATATCATGGAATAATGGAAGACAGATCTCAATGGTTCGCATTTCCCTATGCAATACATATTTATCCTCTTTCATTCTAACCTGTCTGTCAATTATTATTGGGGTTCAAAGATTCCTTCAACATTTTCTTCTTACTGTGTTTTATATATATATATATATATATATATATATAAACTCACTATACACTGAAGCTTAAAACTTTAGTGTAAGCCTCTTATTATCATACTAAAATGCAAAGCAACTCAAACTTTGCAATACTATTGTACTTTATTATATGCGGCCTTTCAGTGGTTTTTGGATTCAAATTCCCATCAGCCCTTGTGCCGAGTAGTGGAGTTTAACATCTGAAAGATCACATGCCTATTCCTATTTAATATATAAATAAGCAAAAGCCAAGATTTTGGACAGCCATTTGTCTGAAATGGTATAGGGTTTCCTGCCTGAGCAGGGGGTTGGACTAGATGACCTCCAAGGTCCCTTCCAACTTTATTATTATTATTATTATTATTATTATTATTATTATTATTATTATTATTATTATTATTATTATTATTATTATTATTATTTTATTATTATTATTATTATTATTATTATTATTATTATTATTATTATTATTATTATTATTATTATTATTATTATTATTATTATTATTATTATTATTATTATTATTATTATTCTAAATATAACCCACCCACTTTAAGTTTTCCAAATTTTCAGAAGGTACATATCTCTCTTTAATATTCTGGATTGCAAAGAACATTCAACTTCTTTTTGATCAATCATGGTAAAAAGGCAATGTCATTAGAATACTTAATATTCCATTACTCCACAAATTGATGGCATTGTGTGTGAGAGAAAGAGATTGAAATAATTTTTCCCCCCGTTGATCTAGATTTCTCCATTTTTTGACTTATGAGAATTAAGATAATGATTGTAATGATCTTTCTTTCTCTGCATTCCTCAGGTATGAAAATGGGCAATTTTTTTCATTATCCTTTGTGAATTTGAGTGAGGTTTTTTTTTCCTAATTCAGAATTAAGTAACTTGGAAAAATCCGTAGATTAAAGCAAAGAATGGTGATTCCTGGCTAAAGAACTGGCATTTATCTGTGGTTTAAATTATTTCTTGTTGCCCTTTGTAAATAATTTCTGAGGTTGTATTTTTATTTAAGAGAGGGGAGAGTGCCTTATGAGTCCCACTCCACAGTGCTGTCTCTTCTGTGAGAAAAAAAATACAGATTCTCTATGACCTTAATTGATTCCACTATAGTATACTCATAGAGTTAGGAGATGCCTTGTGTTTTTAGTTCTATCCAATCCACTGTTCAGAAGTGTCCTAACATTTATTCATATATTTAAAACATTTATATAGCTACCCACCTATCACCAACTCTGCGTGGGTCTCCTAACATGTTGAATTTTCTACTACCAGAATGCTTGACAGATATTCCAGTTCTCTGTGAGAAATTTATCACGGTGTAAGCATGCTTTTCATCTGTGAATGAGCTGAAAAGTCATCAACATTTGGTCCCCAAAGTTGCCTAAGTAGTCCATCATTTCTTGTCCCTGTATGACACTTGAACCAGGTTATGTACTCTCTGTCTTTGTAACTTCATAAGCACCTAGAAAGGAAGGTTAGATTGAGAATGTTATTGACTTGGAGCTTGAGTAATCTGAACCTATATTTTCTTTGGTTAATACCTATGGACTTCGGTTAATACCTTTGGTTTATTTGTAGATCTCCTCAAGGTCATTTTAGGATCAAATCAATCCCCTCACCCAAAAAAATGGAATGTCTGGCCCTGTTTTCAAAGAAATTACAAATTGGCACTTAAAGAAGAAAAGTCCTGTCCAAACTCTTCATCTTTCACTGATGTTAAATCATAAGTTTATCTGGCAGTCTTATAATCACCATAGTTTTGGTTTGCTCAGTCAGAAGTTTTTCTGTTTAAGAAAAGCTGATGTCACATGTACTGTAGGCTTAACAAAAACTGCACTAACTGATCTATACAATACATATTTCAAAGAGAACAATGTTTCATTCCAGCTATTCATCCTCTTGCCACAGTTTGGATTAACTGATGTTGATATCTTTGTGTAGGAGTGAAGAGTAACTTTGGATGGTGCTTACATTTACACACAAAGTGGATGGACTTAGTTACAGTGGTGATAGGTGCACCATGAAGATCTGAAAGGCCACGTTGGGACTGATCATCATAGAGAAAAACTAAGAGTTAACATGGCACATAATCAATCAATCAATCAATCAATCAACCAATCAATCATATTTATACATTGGGATTATTTCACTAACTTACATAGATTTGTATGCTGCCTACTGTAACAAATCTAGTAGCATAGCTTATACTATAGTACAGTACAGTACAGTACAGTATAGTGTAGTATACTAAATACTATACTATACTACACTATACTATACTGTACTATACTATACTATACTGTACTGTACTGTACTGTACTATACAATAATACTACAATTTGTTGTCCAAATTGTTTGGACTATAATAGTCTTGAAAATTGTTTTTGTTGTTCAAATACAACAGACTCAAAAATTTCCATTCCATTAACCATCAGGTCTCATTGAGCAATTACACAAAGCTCATTATACAGAGACTGAAATTAATCAATAACATTTTTGCCAGTTTTTTTATGCAAACACAATCCATATAATCAATTTAGAGTTTTAATTTGTCTTGCAGATTTTCCTAATACTGTGCTTAACTATGATGGTTGCAAATGAAGTGTTAATCTGAAGGACAAACACCTAGACAAGGTTGTACTGAAACAGGAGTTCATTAGAACAACACTGTTGCTGCAAGACTGATACTCAGTGGTGGGATTCAAATATGTGAGCAACCGGTTCTCTGTGTGGATGCCGCTTCTGGAAGTCCATTCTGGGTCTGGGCAACAAAAAAATAGCTATCGGTTCTGCCGAAGTGATGCGAACCGGCTGAATCCCACCACTGCTGATACTTGAAAACAGGAATAAAAACCTGATGTACTTCAGCTATTTCAGAAGAAATATGTCTTTTGCCACTGCCCATGAAGGCTAAGACTGATGGGAATACAGTCCTAAACATTGGGAAGGCACTAAATTATCAAAGTGTACAGTGGTACCTCAATACTTACCAGCAATTTGGGCCAGTCATGATATATTAGCTCAAGTTATCTAGCATGAGCCTTGGTGGTGCAGTGGCTAAAGTGCAGTATTGCAGGCAAATTCTGCCCACAGCCTGGAGTTTGATTCTCATGGAACTCAAGGTTGACTTAGCCTTCCATCCTTCCGAAGTTGGTAAAATGAGACCCAGATTGTTGGGAACAATATGTAAACAATGCTTCTACATTGTAAACCACCCAGAGAGTACTGTAATTAGTTCTAATTGCTATAACTATGACTATATGAAGAAAAATTAGAGGGGGGAGTGCTAGGCTTCTGAGCTTGCAGAATAAAAGTGAAGTATACAGAATTTACAAATAAATAAGTTAAATAAGATGATGTGAGATGATCTAGGAAGGCCCTGATAGTAGGAAAGGTACTATATAGAAACATTCCAAATATCAGCAGAAGGATGCTTCATGCCTAGGTGGAGAGACATGAAGAGAATGGGCCTAAGAAGAAGCAAATAATCCATGCGTTTTGTCGTTCTTGGCTATAAAGTGATATTTCAGGTGCCTCCTACATTTATTACTGCTCCAGGCCGGTTGGTAACTTTAATCTAAACCTTAGGAGGTTCGTTCTGGAACCAACAAGCACATTAGAAGAAAAGACAACATTTTCCCAGGAGGTCTTCTTTGAAGTATCAAACCAGAAAATTAAAAACCTATCTTCATGCTGTAATCCATTTTAGGGGGCCTAAAATGGATTACAGATGGATAAAAAATGGATTTTTTTATCACTCTGTACTGGAATATTTAACTTTTTATTATACTGATTTTCTTACCTGTAGCTATAGCTAATCAATTCTCAAAAACTATGAATGCTTCAAAACTTAATAAAAATGGAACTGATGTACACACCCATGCACGCACACCCATGCACATGCCATAATCTACCCTTTGCTTTTGTTTATTAAATGTAACTTTAAAAGAACCTTTGCAAATTGTATGGTATGCTCTTTTAGCTCACAATGGCACTCTGAGAAATGCCAATCTAAGGAAATAGCTTTCCAATTGTGTTCTTATACCCTAATTCTCTGAGCAATGAGATCTGAAGAAAAATGAAGATGCCCTGAAGTCATGCTTGACTTCTAGTGACTGTGTCTGTGCAGTTTCCTTGGTAGTGCTATAGAAGTGATTTGCAGCACTGTCTTCTTCCAGAATGTTTTTAAACTCCCCAGTCTAGCTAATAGTTCTGGAATTCCTGGTAGTCTCCCATACAGGCACCAACCACAGCAGAATCTGCTTGTCTGCCAAGATCATAATACACAGGCTTGTTCATAGTATGTGTTGCCACCTGGTCAGGTAGTGAAAGCTACAGAAGAGTAATATATGGAATAAACTCACTAATATTATCTAATATTTTTAGAACATAGAATAATAGAATTGGAAGGGACCTTGGAGGTCTTCTAGTCCAACCCCTGCTGGAGCCATTTCAAACAAATGGTGTCCAGTCTCTTTTTGAAAGCCTCCAGTGATGGAGCACATACAACTTCTGAAGGCAAGCTATTCCATTGGTTGATTGCTCTCACAGTTAGGAAATTTCTCCTTAGTTCTAGGTTGCTTCTCTCCTTGGTTAATTTCTATCCATTGTTGTTGTTTTTTTTGGTGCTTTGGAAAATAGTTTGACCCCCTTGTCTTTATTATTTATTTATTTATTTACTAAATTTATATGCCATCCATCTCACCATCAAGAGAATCTGGGCAGTTTACAAAAATATAAAATGATAAGAATATTGTAAACATTCAGGATTAAGAATTAAAACATTAAGCAAAAACAAGGTAAAATGCAACAATATGAAAATGGGTGGAGTTGGGACCTTCTCCTAATACATTTACCACCTCCAAAGTGGGTCATTCCCATTGGCACCCCAAGCCAGTTGGCAGAGTCATATTTTCAGGACCTTTAGGAAGGCCAAGAGAGTGGGAGCAGATGTCATCTTGAGAAGCATGATGTTCCAAAGGGTGGGAGCCATGGCAGAAACGATTCTTCTCCTGGATCCTACCAGGCAAAATTCTTTGGCCAATAGGTCCGCAGCATATCCCTTCTGCTGAAATGAGTGGAGTGTGCCCATCTCATTGGGATGAGATGGTTATTATACACGCATTTACAATCTTAACATTTTTGTGATTATTTATTGGTTTATTTATTATTTATTTGAATTTATTAACGGCCCAACTCCAATGGACAATGTGATCATTGATGGAGACTCACATCTTTAAATGGATAATATTTTCCTACTAAATTTCAGAAGGGCAGGTTTTGTACTCTAAAACTGTTTTCAAAACTCGATTTGAGTTTCTTATTTTTCCAGCCTGGTCATTCCTAAAACTCTTCCACAATGACAATTCACTTAGTTTGATAATCTCTTTTATTTCTATCACATTGGTAGAATGTAAATATGGAAAAGAAATCTAGTTGAGTCAATTTCCTGGCTTTTGGCTCATTCACAATGGTAGGATTGATATTCTCAGATTCAGTAAGCAGCTATGCCTATGCAAAAAACTGTGAATTTTTATTGACTGATTTTTGCACTGAGATTGCATTCATGAGATGCATGACACCATAATCTAACCACTCATATTTTAACGTCATAAGCTGTGTAAACCTTGCTCATGTCAGTTCACGTATCGGTGCATTGGGATCCGTCAGATCATGATCATTGCAGTGAATCTAGAAGTTAATTATGATCTAAAGTCATTGGGTAAACTGAATCCTAAAGGTTACTTACTCCAGCTCCTGTCTTGTAATAATGTAGATGGCCACCACTGGCCAATAAAGTCTAGCTAGGTGATGTGTTATATTGAAATATAATTTTGTCACATTTGGGTTAATATGTTGTATGCATCCAACTATTCTGGTTGGTATAGGACTGTGTAATCATTTGGCAGAGGTGACCAGAATGCATAAGAATGCAAATGCAGAAACTTATTAAAGTACCCACATTGTTTCTCCCTGTATGTAGCAACATTATGATCTTGAAAAAGACATGGGTGCTTTAATAAGTCACAGGTACATAGCATTTCATTCCACAGTCCTTTTCTCATTCAGGTCAAAAGCACTGCATCAGCTCAAATTGCATAATGAGGTTTACAACAGTGAAGTGTCATTGGGGGAGATGTGGGGGGAGGTATAGTAGGGCAAGGACCTTGAATTTTACTTTGAGTTAAGGTCTACACTCCCCAAAGTAGGCAATTTCAGAAGAAGTAGATGGTGCCAGGGCAAAAACTGGATTTGATTTATTTTTTCTTAAAGATCATTCAGTTCTTTTTTTATACAGGCTAATAGCTGGGTTTAATTTTAAACATTGAGATTAATTTTAACTTACAGAATATCAGCTACAGCATTTCTGAGGAATGTGGGAACTACATAAAAAGAATTGAGGGAAGTCAATATCCAAGTTCTAGAAATTATCTCCCCATTTTCAGCTCCAAATATCATTTGTATGGAACAAATGCAAATAATATCAAACATGTCTGACTGGTTTCTATCCAGAACTTCTTAGGGAACTTTAGGAAACATTGTCTTTCTGTTTCATTCTATTGAACTACTATATGTGAGTTATAAATGTAATAACTTGATGACTTAATCAATCCTTGTACTGCGTTCACACATGATTGAATCATAAACCAACCATAGTCATACACTTACTAATCAAGATTAAAATAAGCCCAGCATACTGTGTAAATGCTAGGTGTTTAACTAATCTAGTTTACTGTGAACTAAATAAATGTTAATTAAATATTACTAGCCGAAATTACGGCCTTCCGCAGCTTGGTTGCCTCTGACCCTGTTGTTGATTTTAACTTCAAGGTCTGCACTTAGCACAGGGAAAAAGTGAAATGCAATTGATGGAAAGTTTGGGGAAATATGATCTAAAGCTACTCATATACACCCATATCACATGATTCCCTTTTGGGATGAGGAACATTATACAGAATAAGGAGTATGATACAATAAGATAAAGAAATTGTAGATCTGAGATAAGAGGAAAGGAAAAGGAAAGCTATAAAAGACAAATCTGGTTTACACCAGCACCATTCACTAGTCTTGGCTATACCTTTCTATTTTTGCAAACCTTTTTTGCTTCCATCTATCATTTCATGCTCTGTTTTTGTTCTTTCAATTGTCCCCCCCTCTCTTTGGCTATTTCATCTACTCCATCTAGCCATGGCTTTCTTGGTCTTTCCCTCCCTCCCTTCCTCCCTTCCTTCCTTCCTTGTGATTTAATTCTCATTCATTCTCTCTAGATGCCTGAATTGCCATCACTTATAGGTCACTAAAGTTTCTGTTCAATCCATATTCATTCAGCTTCCATTATTCTTTCTCTTTTATTTTTTACTTATTTCTTAAGTTCTCCATTACTTACTTTTATGTTTCTTTTCACACATCTAGCTCTCACTTCCCAAGAATGGGCAAACACACTCTCTTAACCAAAGTATTTTCACTTATTTCAGCAAACATACTGTACTACTCACCTTTCTACCAACGATTGCAGATCTTAATTTTCTTCCATCATTTTCTCTATATTTAATAAATATTGTACCAAGGTGTACAAATACACCTATTTGATTTAATTTTTGCCATGCATGTATAACATTCAGTTGTTCACTCCATTTTCTCTGTCAAACTCCACTATTTTGGTTTTAGATATATTATATCCGTGTTCCTTCTTGCATCACACAACGTATTTAATGTTTGTTTCAAATCATTTAGTTATTTAGCCAGTTCTATGGCATCACCAATATATAAAAGTATATATAAATATATTAATGTCCCCAAATAACACATCTCAAATATATTTTATATATTCATCCAAAAATACATTAAAGGATTCAAAGGACATCACACACCCTTGTCTCCTTCATATACCATTTATTCTCACACAAAATTCATGTCCATCATATACTGCTTTTAGCAACCAACTTTCTGCTGTATATTTTTTCAAACCCTTTCATAATTCAAGCTCTTTGATTTTATCATATGATTTCCCTAAACAGAAGTGAGCAACCATGCTTTGAGTCAGGTGAGGGTACTCTCATAATATTTGTCAACACAGCTAGGCTTGCACTGTTGCTACCTGGCAGGCATTGAAGGGGTCCCATAATGCAGGGGTCCCCAACTCTGGTCCGGCGACTGGCACCGGTCTGTGGCATGCCAGAAACCGGGCTGTGCAAACAAACGAAGCCTCATCTGCAGGATGCAGGCAGCACATAAAACCATGCCCTCTCCGGTCCAAGGAAAAATCTCTCTCCACGGAACCGGTCCCTGGTGCCCAAAAGATTGGGGGCCGCTGCCATAATAGCCTCCTGAACTCAAACAAGTGTTCTTAATTGTAACACTCTGCTGGTGGATCTGATTTTAGCCCTTTATTCCAATCCCAAACAATTTGTTAATATCACTAGAAATTGTATTTTTCACAATTCTCTCAATTTTCTTGCTCTCTTTACTACATTACTTGCAGTTAACTTTTCTCTTCATAGAATTTTACATCTTTTTCTTATGATTTTTTTTTTTGCAGCATTGGTTCTTTGTATTTTTTTCTCATCCACAGTCTCTTTTACTTGATCATTCTACCAAGCATCCTTTTCATGGCTACTATTAGCATAGCTCTACATGATCCTGAGTTACTCTGTCACACAATGTTTTCCACTCCGTTCCTTTTAGTTTCTACATATCCTTCCCTTTCATTTTGTATTTATTTTGTTGATCTGCCTCCTAATATTTTTTTTGCGCAGGAATTGTATTTTATTTTTTTAAAGTCATTTTTCAGTCTCATTCTAGTGTCTCTAGCACTTCTCTTGTTCTCCCATACTTTTAATTTCCTAAGATCCACTTTTGCAATGTGTGCCATCATAACACTGCACTCATGTGCAAAGGGGAAGGGGCACTACTTTAGCATTGTGCATTGTGTAAACCCTGCTAAAATGCTCAAATAATGCTTCGGCATGTATCATGTGAACTAGAAAATTGGACATGAACCAGTTGTGTACTTGAGGGTTCAACGAAATAAGCACTTTGTGCAAACCCATCCTCTTTCATAGGATTCACAAATCAAAGCAAGACACAATTTGGTTATACATCCAAAACTAACCATCGAGAATGAAAATTTCCCCAATGACAGGTAGTCCTCTTATGACCACAAGTGAGCCCGAAATTGATGTTGCTAAGTGAGAAATTTGTTAAGTGAGTTTTGCCCCATTTTACAACTTTTCTCGCCACAGTTGTTTAGTAAATCATTGTGGTTCTTAAATCAGTAACACTGTTGTTAAGTGAATCAGGGTTTCTCCATTGACTTTGCTTGTCAGATCACAAAAGGGGATCACATGACTCTGGGACACAGCAACCGTCATAAATGTGAGTCAATTTTCAAGCATCCAAATTTTGATCACGTGACCATGGGGATGCTGCAATGGTCATAAGTAGCTCAAATGGTCATAAGTCACTTTTTTCAGTGCCGTTGAAACTTCGAACAGTCGCTAAATGAACTGAAGGAAGTCAGTTTTCATTTGTATGCCTGTCTTTTACCATTCTCTTTCCAAGGAGAAGTTTACCCAGACTTCACACTGCATTAAGCAATGAACTATGGCTTACCCATAGCTGGTTTCCCATAACAGGTGAAGGCCATGCGGAGTAGGTTTTGGAGAAGAGAGGAATGGGGTACCCAAAGGTGCTTTTTCATGAGGCAACAGGGCTTTTTTTTTCCTCTTTGAAGACTTTCACTTCTCATCCAAGAAGCTTCTTCAGCTCTCACTGGATGGTGGGGAACGGAAGGATTTATACTCCTTCCATTCCCCACCCCAAATCCTTCCATTTCCCCACCATCCAGTCAGAGCCGAAGAAGCTTCTTGGATGAGAAGTGAAAGTATTTAAAGAGGGGGGGGGAAAGCCCAGTTGCCTCATGAAAAAGTACCTTTGGGACAACCATGACCTGGACGACTGAGAATCTCCATAGGGTAGGCAGAGGAAAAGAAGTCTCCAGAGGAAACTTCCAGGCCCTTAGGACTCCCCCTCCCCACTTCTCTGCCACTGTTCCCTTTCCCACATCTGTGCAGATTTTGACACTCCGTCTAACGTCACAGGTGACGTTGGGACTTTTCCCACCCGCGCTGCCCCCAAATGGACAGCGGGGGGGGGAGGGGGGAGAGGTGAAAGAGAAAGGCGGCAGCGGCTGCGGCGACAGGATGGACGGACTGAGGGACGGATGCGCGCGCACAGGCGCTGTCACCTAAGCACGCGAGGCAGATTCCCACTTCCCAGCCAGGCTGAAAAGGAGCGCCCTGCCTCTCTGGTCCTAAAACGAAAGGCTAGAGAAAAGCTCAAGAAGGAGGGAGAGGAAAGGGGGGAGGAGGAAGAGGAGGAGGAGGAGGCGGCGGCTGTTGGGGTGCCTGCTCTGAACTGCCGCTGTGGAAAAGGGGGCGCGCGCGCTTCGCACAGCTGCGAGGTTGGTCGCCGTGCGGGTAGCCGGGGCGCGCGCGCGCGCGCCTCTCTCCGTGCCCGCGCCTCGCTCTTATGTCTACAGGTAGCAGTAGCAGCTACAGAAGAGGCGGGAGGAGGAGGAAGAGGAGGCAGTCCGGTTGCAGAAGCCTTTTTTTTTTTTGGTTCGGCGTCCCGCTTTTCCGTCCGGATGTATAGCTGGGGAAGCCGTTCTCCTCTGACCAGAACCGTGGCTACTTTTTTTTCCTGGGATCTTTTCTCCCCCGCCTCCATTCTTTCCACCTGCTTCTGAGGTTCTTTTTTTTTTAAAAAAAAAAGCCGCCCCTGCCGTTCCCTGGGTGGACGCAAGCGTGCGTGTGTTTGTGTGTGTGTGTGTGTGTTTTTACACGCGGCCACGCGCACACACTGGTGTGTCGCCAACAGTTGCCTGCTCCCTCGCAAGCGACTTTTAATTTTTCTTCCACCTGACTTGGAAATCCAGGGATCTCGTTCGGCTTGCCAAGTTTGTGCAGCGAGACGCTCCTTCTGAAATTTCTATCTCCCGCTCCTGTTTTGGGGGTGTGCATGTGTGTGCATGGCGGGGTGGGTGGAAGAGGTGTGCTGTATCGATCCCAGCAGCCGTTTTTGTAGGCAGAGACACAGATTTCGATTTTCTTTTTTCTCCTCCCCGCGCTCTCAAATCCCCTCTCCCTGCTTCCCTTTCAAGACACCAGAAATCCTGCAAGGACCTACTGGATTCTAAGGGATCAAAGCTTTCCCGTCCTTCTGACGAATCGCTTTTCGGAAAAGGGGCGCTGAAGATACATATACGTTTGCTTTTTAAAATAAAATAAAAAATGAAAACAAAACAACAACAACAAAAAATAGTTGAAAGATCTCCGGCTTCCTCATTTCCAAATATTGCAAGTCAGATTCTAAGGAAGAGTTAAGGTAAGGACCTCTATTTCTTTACCCTTTTCTTTTTCCGGCATACAGTGTGTCTCAGATTTCCCATAACTTCTGTTTTTCTCCAGCTGAATTTAACTACCCCAGATAAATCCTTTTCTAATCCTCCGCTTGGTACCTGAAGTGTTTTTTTCCTGGAATCTTAAACCATCCACTTCTTTATTTCCCTTCCCAATTTAGGAGTCATGTCTGTTTGATGTTTATTCAGCCTTGAGTAGAAATCTGGGCTTCCACCACTATTATTACTCCATTCGAAAACAAAACATTTTCAGAACTATCCTGCTAAATAAAGCAACCTTTCCTTTCCTCTCTTCTGAGGTTCACGTCCTGGTCCCAAACAGTTAAGAAAAATATTGCAATCTTAAAGAGGAGTGTGCAAAATCATAAGCAGTGATGATGAAGATGGTGATTACCTCTTGTCTCAGAGAATTCAAAAGTGGGACTGAACTGTGTTACATATATTTGTGTGTAATGGAGAAATTTTCTGCAGTTTTGTAAGTACATTTCAGCACTGTGAGAAGAGCAAAAAGCAGGTTCCTGAAGGGCTGGAGAAAAGGAGTAAGGTTGGGTTTGTGTGTACTGTATCTGTGACATTTGGAGAGAATAAGTCTCTCACGCTTCTGTTTAAAATGCTAGAGGCCACTGTCTGGTTTTCAACAACACACTTTGCCTCTTTGATTTTAAAATGCATGATTTCTCAAATGATTTCCTTCCCTAATATTCATCCTTTCTGTAATATACTTTGCATCCTTTAGATTCCTTAGTGATCAGCTTCGTAATAAAAGTGGGTGCGTAAACATGTGCAGTGAGGATTGTGTTGGTAGAGGAACAAGTGTTTCTGGGAGCAAGAAGGCGTATCTCTGGAAAGGGCAGGAAAAAAAATATCAGGAGATTGTGGCCATGTTCACACAACATGCTCCAGGTCAAGGAAAGAGCCAAAGCTTATATGTGCAAAACATCCTCATGCTTCATTACAGCTCACCTTTATAGAGATTTTTTTTTGGGTGGCTTCTTTTTTTATGAATTTATGGTTCCACATATTTTTGAATGCAGAAATACATTAATTCAATGAGCAGGTTAAAACTATCGATGCTTATGAGTTACAGTCCTAATATTACTGACTGGAAGATGTCTCAGAGTAACTGTCAGGGGGAAAAAAAGGAGAAATGAAAGGAAATGAAAAGGAAATTAAGAGGAATTGGGCAAGTAAATTGAGGCAAAAGATCAGTAAAGATGCTGTTGCTTTAAGTCAAAAATAATTTGCAGGATTTATGGCTTTGAAGATTCTTTATTAGGCATAACTTGGGTTTTTTGGTTTTGGTTTTGTTTTGTTTTTGTTTAATTAAACATGCGAGTCTCCTCAAAACAGTTGAGCAGAGTGCGTGCATGCATAGTGCATGCATGAATAAATGTGCAATAGTTCAAAAGTGAGCTTTGGAGAGACATTATCAGATTAACATAGTCATATGAAGAAACTGAACTCATTCAATTAATTTTGGACCAGGCACCAGTCCAATGTAGACTCTTCTTCAAAAGAACATTAATTCCTCTCTTATCAGGTCTCTCACAGAAATTTCAACCCTGTTTAGTTTATGTATTATCGAACTGGGGAATGTTCTGTAGAGGTTCTTTGTCTTGCAAGGGGAAGAAGTTGGAGAGAGAAATATTGTTGACATTGCAAGAAATCTTTTAATTGGCATGAAGTGGCTCAGCTGGAGTGGCAAGAAACTAAGAGCTGAGGCAGGAAGGAAGGAAGGAAGGAAGGAAGGAAGATAGATTTAGGTTTGGTCTTTCAACTATATAGATGCTAGATTCCCCAAACAATGTGCTTTATGGGCTGTCTTTTATACATTATACCAGGTTCTGATACCGGAAATAGCAAAGCTATTTGCAAGCAACTCATTGCAATACATTTTGCATTTTAAGGAATTTAATTGCCCTTTTAAAAAATCTCTGAGCTAATAAACTCTATCTATCATAACTGATCTGTGCTACTCCAATGGTAAATGTTAACCTTTTTTAATCTAAGAGGTTCTTGGTAATGAAGAGTTTGTTAAGAAAAGGTAAATGGCACTTGACCATACATCTTTGGCTTTGATTTACACATTCCATCTTGCTCTGTGTCATTAAACAACCCCAGGGAATTGAGGACACTTTATGTAAAGATAAGATGCTTAAGAAGAAGGAGGGCTATCAGCTTATGCACCAAGAGACTGTACAATGTGGTTGGTTTGGAGTTAAATCACCTGAAAAACTGCACAAAACAAGTGGGAAACGCTGCTTAAACTGTCTGATTTCACGTTTTGATAAAAAGAGGAATAGTAAGAGGCTGAATTCCTAATACAAACTGGATCATTTGCAATACTCTTAAATAAAAACTGAGGCTGTAGCATTCAGGTTTTCACCACAATAAATTGAGAGCTCCTGCAATATTCAAAAAAAGTATAGGTGGTAGCCTATATTCCTTCCTTATATTCCATTCTAGGTACCTTTGTTTGCATTCTTCATTACTGAGGATTTGTTGATTTTTTCCTTTCTTCTCTCTTACTTGTATTTACAATCTGAATAACCTTCGTCTGATAAATCAGGAAAGCCATAGTTCCTCCTGAGATGTTTTCTATTTTTTGTTCCAAAGAGTCCATCAAAAGATTATATATTTACCTAAGTTTTCCCTTCCTCTTCCTTCTTTAAAGCATTCTGCAGCCAATGCTCAAGATGCTTGCTTATGTATCTGATTACATGTGGTCATTTGTTTTAAATACATCATGCTATGTTTCAGTTAGCGTTCCATTTAACATTATTGACAAATCATTCATTGTAGGAAAATACCATTAGCAATGTAGACTTCATACATTACATGAGTCTCTAAGCCACCTGAGTATTGAATATGATCAATCAATGGAACTAATTTCTTAACTAGAGAATTTCCTTGTAGATTTTCTTGAAATAATTATGTGGCTTTAAATAATAGCCCAGAAAGATGATTATGAGATATGGGTTGCTTTATCATCTCTATGAAATTGTAGCTGATATCTTAACCTACAGGAATTAGTCTGCAGAGATTGAAATTATGTCATTGCACTCCAAGGCACAGTCTCAGTCCATGAACCAGGAAGTTCTAACTTCAGAACTTATTTTTATCTTGCTTGTTTCTCAGCAAGGCATGTTTTCTGTCATGTTTAATCAGTAATGTTTGGCATTCCAATCCCAGTTTTACAATATTTTGCCTCTAGAAGTTCATATTGGGGAGAATACATGTTCTTGCTCACTCATTATCACCCTTTAATCTGCTTGTTTGCTATATCTGTTTTAATTTTTGTGTATCCTGGATGGTTGTTTGCATTTGGTAATTAGTTCTTCTCTTATTGTATTGTTGTTAAATTGTGTTATTAAATTGTCCTGCATGCCACTTTGAATTCTTTGACAACTGGGTGGCCTTACATATCCAATCAGTCAGTTAATCTATATTTTCACCAGATGGAAAAGGATTCTTCATGTTTGTTATGGCTCAAGTAGAGAAGGATTTTGACTTAAATAAAGCCAAACATGTGCCATGAGATATTGGATAAAGGACTTGCCTATCCAACACACAACTCCTCTTACTTCAGTCAAGTAGGCTTTCTATGAATTTCTTTTCAAATCACAAAGAAAACTAGATTTTCCATGCTCAGTTCATCATGGGAAGGAGACATTTCATACCAACCAAACACAGTCAATGATCATTACTTACTTTAGCTTATTTTTGGTGCTGCTACCTTCTCTTCAAGTTTCAGTATCTCATTTTGTATGTTTGTGTTACCTACTCCATATCTTGCATGCATGATTTAGCCCTGTTTTAGGAGCTGTTACCCACACACACACACACTTTTGTGTCAGTGTTGACTCCTGGTGACTGCCTAGACAAGTCCCTGCAGTTTTCTTGGCAAGATTTTCAGAAGTGTTTGCCATTCCATGCTTCCTAGGGCTGAGAGAGAATGGCTACCCCAAGGTCACCCAGCTGGTTCCATACCTAAGGTGGAACTAGAACTCATGCTCTTCTGGTTTCTAGTGCCTTAACCACTACACCAAACTTGCTGTCTTTCAGGAGAGACAGCTGTTAGGAGCTGTATCTCTCTTCTGTATGAACTGTTTTGGGCAACTTATTTGAATATTGAATGTGTAAGCATCCAGGATTCCTTACTCATTTCTTCTTTAAGTTCCAATTATTCACCAGATTGAACTATCAGGATATAACTACATTTTGAGCAGGGAGATTATGATTATGCACTTTAGGGATCGAACTGAAAAGGTATCATTAATTTTCATTCATTTAATTCATTTCTTTGTTTCAACATTTCAAAACCAGTGGATTTTTCATATTAGCAAGATTTAGGACCACGTTAAGACTATAAAATGACTCTTAGTGGAACAGGTAAGATCAAAAGATTATGCAGCTCAATATTCCTTTTTCAGCCAGTCATCTATGGCAAATTTTGAAAACTTGGAAGAGTAATATCAATCAGCTGTTCTTCATAAATCTCATTGTGTAAGAGAGAAAAGAATGCATGGAGGATTCTTTCAATAATCTAGATTTTCAGTCTGGTGCCCTCCATATATATATATATATATGGGAGAGGAAATTTCTGAGACTTGCAGTTCCAACATATTTGGATGGTGCCAAGTTGCAAAAAGGTGAATGAATTGGATAGATAGATATAGCAGTAATTTGTGATATGGGTCAAAATATTTGTGATTGGCATGGAATTCCACAGTTCTCAAATAAAATTAATTAGCATAACTATCACAGAAATATCTTAATTTAAATTCAGGAAACTTGGGGCTGATTAGTCTTAAGGACAAAAGATGAAATCATAATACATGTGGAGAAGGTTGATTCACACAATCCATTAAGCAGGCCTTTCTCTTTAGCAGACTTGAACACAAAACAAAATGTCCTTAGCTCAGATGAAATTGTCTTCTTTTAATATCTTGTTTACAACTGGCATACCTGTACTTCCTTTCCCTTTATTGCCTACCCCAGTATGCATGTGTGATTTTAGCATGGTGCGATATATATAGAATAGAATAGAATAGATTAGAATAGAATAGAATAGAATAGAGCTGGAAGGGACCTTGAAGGTCTTCTAGTCCAGCCCCTTGCTCAAGCAGGAGAATATACCATTTCATGACTCTAGCCATTTCGTTTTTATAAATAATTATGGTATCATATTGTATTTGAATCATACATTGTACAGCAGATATGGTCAAAATAAAACCGGTGAACCCAATGGCTGAGTTATCACATTATGCTAAAGGATAATGTGATTTATTTTTGGCTCAGAATATGGTGTGAACCCATCTTTATGACTCATAAGTTAAAAGTGGACTTGGCCTGATATACTGTATAAACTCACACAATGTCAGACAGTTATTTCCATGTCTGTGGTTTAAACATCTCCAGGCAGGCAGTGGCCCTTCTGGGTGAGCTTACTTGAAAGTAAATATTGCATGATTTTGTAAGTAAAGGATATTTTCCAAATGCTGAACCACTGAGCATTGTAGTGGAGTGCCAGACAGTGATGGCTGGACAATTCGCAAGAAGATCTGAACTTGAGAGAAACACCCAAGAATATCTGGGATATTGGACTCTAACAGACCAGCCAACAAATACAGTTCTTCAGTCTGCCTGCTTCTCATACAACTCCTGCTGCTTAATTTGGTTAATGAACATGCTGTGTTACTCAACTGTGACCCAGTATGAAGCAATGGTTGAGATATTGTATTGGCACTGGGGAGTCCTTAGCCAGAGAAACTCACTGGGCTGACTGTGATGAAGAATACAAGGGAGAAGATTTTGAGCTCATGAACAAAAAAAGTCAGAATGTAACTCTTAACAAAGTCAAAAGAAACAGGAAAAACAATAAAACCAACCAAATGTGGCAGGTATAAATGCAGCCGCTTGCTATTTTTCTGGGCTGGTTAATCATAGTATGCAAATTCAGCTTAAGTTGCTAAATTGGCAGGTAGTGGAACAGAGCCTTTTTTTACTGGTGACCTGTTCAATTGAATGTCCTTTCCAAGGAAAAAATGCAAAATTCTCCCATTTTTGTTCAGGTTTAGGAGAGAGATTTCAAGACACTTTTTTATCTATAAAGAATATTTAATGAAACCTATTTTCAAAGTAGGCATTTATTATTATGAAATATTATACAATGGTTTGGAGAGTGTAGTACTCAGTACTGTAGTCCCTAAAGGTGGTTTAAATATCTGTCAGGAAATAAAAAAGATACTCCTCAAGTTGCTAAATTATTTCTCCACTGTATATCTGCTGTATGGCCCTGAGTTTACAGTCTGTTCCAGCCTTTGCCAGTCTGGTGCTTTCCAGATGTTCTGGGGCTAGAACTCATAGAATTCCCAACACATCTGGAAGGGACCAGATTGACAAAAGCTGGTCCCTCAGTAATAACCTCTCAGTAGTAACTTATCTGCTCTTTCTACAAGGACATCAAGGGAAAAGAGAAAGACAGCTAGTAGGAGACTAAAATGACCATTCTGAATTTACCAGTGAAATATCTCATTGATACTGTACCAAGAACAATACAACAGGGGTTTGTATTGTTCTTCTGAATACAGTCAGGTTCACTGTGTTTAGCACAAATGGTTTTGTCCTTAGCCTATTATGAGGTCTTTGGTGCACCCAGAGGGCAGTAATAAGAAACCCCTTAGTGACAGTAACTTCAAGAGAAATTGTAAAGTTCACAATGCCATCTCAATAATTCACTATTGACTCCGAACATTAAGGATCTAGGTGTGTGTTAAAGTAAATCTTGTATGGATAATTTTTGCTACCAATAAAGGAGAATAATTTTAGCTCAGGGGTCCTTGGTGTTCCCTGAGCTTAGTTGTTTTCTTGCAGACTTTTCATTACCCAAACTAGGTAACATCACCTGTGCACTGATGATGGACCTCAGTTCAACTTGCCTATCAAGCAAGGCACACTCTTGAGTGTTGGACCACCTCCACCAACACTGACAAGGCAAACCACTAGAATATACATTGAGAGCAAACCCCACTCCCTACTAGCACTGATGATTTAACGAGTTTGGGTAATGAAACGTATGCAAGAAAACAACCAAGCTCAGAGAGCACTAAGGACCTCTCAATTTTTGGTACATTTATTCATTTCGGTAACCTTAGCCCTGACTCCACCTATGTTTTGGAGTTCAGCCCATAGCATACCACAGGATCAAGAAATATTGTGTGATAATACAGGCTTGTTTTCAGGAATACAGAAAAGAGCCAGTTTGGTCTGGTGGTAAAGGTCCTGGTATAGAAACTAGGAGATTGTGGCTTCTATTCTAGCCTTAGCCATGATAGCCAGCTGAGTGCCCTTGCCTCAGTCACTATCTCAACCCAACTCATTTCACAGAGGTTTTGTGTAGGAAAAGTAGGAGGACGAAGAAGTATTAGATATGTTTGAAGCCTTTAATTGTTTGTGTTGTTTATAAATAATAATGAAGGATATACATTCAATAATAAATAAATATAAATAAATACAGGTACAGATTTTGGTTGCTGAAGCTCTTTACAGCTGTGTCCAGATGTCCTGAAACTATGGGAAATCATGTGGCTTAAAATGATTTAATTGAGATTCACAATGGATTCATCTTCCCCAGCAATTTGGACAGTTGCTTTTAACATCGCTATTGTTCTATTCCATATCCAAATGTTGAAGTCTAAGAAGTATGACAATATCTAAGATGTTAATTGTACAGATAGTCCTCAACTTATGACAGTTGCTTCACAACCGTTCAAAGTTATCGCAGACCTCCCTGGGATAACGTATGACCCAGATTTGAAATTCTGACAGTTGCCTCCCCCCTCCCCCACACTTCGTATGCTTGGCAGTTGGGCTGCATTTATGGCTGCAACATCCAATGGTCACATGACCGTGTTTGCAATAGTTTTTCCCCAAATCAGCATTTGCTTCCAGTTTTCAGCAAAACTGGCTCATATCGAACCATTGGTTTGCTTAATGACCGAGGTGTTCACTTTATGACCAGGGTAGTTGCTTTATGACCACAGCATTTGCTTAACGACCACCACAAAAAGGTCATAAAATCAGATCATCCACATGAATGATCCAACTTACAACTGTCATGAGTTACAACCATGAAGGACAGGTTTCATTACAATCACAACCTGAGGAATTCATGGAGATAGTTAAGGATTTAGGGGCAGAAAAAGAATTGAAAGATGCCCTGAGCAGAGGAAGTTGAAAAAGGAGTAGCTTAACCAATAACTTAAATGTAGTTGCCTATGACTTATAGGAAGCCTATCTCTGATGAACAGCAAATGTATTGCTCTACTACTACTACTACTACTAATAATAATAATAACAAAACAACAACAGCAGCAACAACAACAACAATAATAATAATGTTGGAAGGGACCTTGGAGGTCATCTAGTCCAACCCCCCACTAAGGCAGGAAACCCTATACCATTTCAGACAAATGGCTGTCCAGTCTCTTCTTAAAAACTTCCAGTGTTGGAGCATTCACCACTTCTGGAGGCAGGTTGTTCCATTGGTTAATTGTTCTAACTGTCAGGAAGTTTCTCCTTAGTTCCAGGTTGCTTCTCTCTTTGGTTAGTTTCCATCTGTTGCTTCTCGTTCTGCCTTCAGGTGCTTTGGAAAACAGCTTGACTCCCTCTTCTTTGTGGCAGCCCCTGAGATATTGGAACACTGCTATCATGTCCCCCCTCATCCTTCTCTTCATTAAACTAGACATACCCAATTCCAACAACCGTTCCTTATATGTTTTAGACTCCAATCCCCTGATCACCTTTGTTGCTCTTCTCTGTACTTTTTCTAGAGTCTCAACATCTTTTTTATATCGTGGTGACCAAAACTGGATGCAATATTCCAAGTGTGGCCTTACCAAGGCATTGTAAAGTGGTATTAATACTTCACGTGATCTTGATTCTATCCCTCTGTTAATGCAGCCTAGCACTGTGTTGGCTTTTTTGGCAGCTACAGCACACTGCTGGCTCATATTTAAGTGATTGTCCACTAGGACTCCAAGATCCCTTCCACAGTTGCTACTATTGAGCAAGGTACCACCCACTATACCTGTGTATTTGGTTTTTCTTGCCTAAATATAGAATCTTACTTTTTTCACCATTGAATTTCATTTTATTCAATAGTGCCCAATGTTCAAGTCTGTCAAGATCCTTCTGTATTTTAAGCCTATCTTCTGGAGTGTTGGCTATTCCTGCCAGCTTAGTGTCGTCTGCAAATTTGATGAGTTCCCCATCTATCCACTCATCCAAATCATTGATGAAGATGTTGAAGAGCACTGGGCCCAGAACAGAGCCCTGGGGCATCCCTCTACACACTTTCCTCCATGTAGATGAGGTTCCATTGAGGACCACACACTGAGTACGGCCGGTCAGCCAGCTACGAATCCATCTGGTGGTGATGCTGTCTAACCCACATTTTTCTATCTACTTCAGAGATAGCAATAGCATTTAGGCTTATATATCGCCCCGTAGTGCTTTTTAGCACTCTCTGGGTGGTTTAAAATGTAAACATATTGCCCCCAACAATCTGGGTTCTCATTTTATCCACCTTGGAAGGATGGAAGGCTGAGTCAATCTTGAGCCCCATCAGCATCAATCTCCAAGCTATGGGCAGAGTTTGCCTGCAATGACTGCACTTAACCAATGTACCATCAGGACTCATGTGATGGACATCCTACAGCTCATGCACAACTGTGGAGCAGGCGAGGTCAAATGCTGACGAGTACTTGACGATATCTTCATACTTGTATACTTTTTTCAGACCCTGCAACACAAGTGCATTATAGCCACATTTGCATGATTGCGTTATCCCTTACCTGGTGTCTTTATGGTTTGCTGCAGTTGCTGCTGTGGAATTCAGGTGGTCTGCTCTGCTTTGGTTGTCTCCAACTTCCTCCCAATAAAACAGAAACAAAATAACACAATTTTTGTTCTTTCCTGCCTCCAAGAAATATAGGTTTATTAATCTAGCAGTAGGCTTAACACAATTAGTTTTCTTTAAGAAAAAGAAAAGAAAGAAACTTCTCCTAAACTGAAAATAAAGAAAAAAACAAATTGAAAAATTTGGCCCTTTCTATTCTGTTCCATCATTGCTTGTGTGCCCCTGCAGCCTCAGTCTGACTTTTGATTAAAAGTGTAGCTCCCAGGCGCAAGATAGATGCTTTCACTGTAATCGCAGCACATTGGGACTTTCCAATTCTAGGGGAATTTCATTTCTCACACTTTAACAAATGTGCTCTGTATTAGCCGTTATTTTAATAAGATTTTTGTTTAAGTGTGTATGTTCCCACTGATTAATCATTTGTGATTAATCAATGAAAAGCCATTTAATAAACAAAAATGTAGCCTGATTAATCAGTTCAACACCTTTAAAAAAATCATGCAGTACAAGAGTGGCATGTTTCTTGTAAAATTATGAATCCAGCAACCATAAAAAATTATTTTTCCCATTTAAAGCCATTTTAATTGCGAACCAAGTTATGCTCATGTCATCAATTTAAACACTTCTTGATTTTCCCACTTGGTTATTTTTATAGCAAGATAGCAAAAGATAAAGAGTACAAAAATGAAATATTGAAAGAAAATGAAGTAACAAAGAGAATAAATGACTGAAACAAAGAAACAAAACCTAAACAGAATCCAGAAACAGAAGAGAAAGAAAAACATATGTTAAACTAACTAACTAACTAAATAATACACATGCATGCATAAACACAAATACACACCTCAAAGGTAAATCTCTCTCTCTCTCTCTCTCTCTCTCTCTCTCTCTGTCTGTCTCTCTCTCTCTCTCTCTGTAATTGCCTATTTACAGATTCATGGAAGAATAAAAATTATTCTCAAGACAGAAGGAAGAATCTTAAAAAAGAACATAGAATAACAAAGTTATGGCACCCTATCCCATTTCAGACAAATTGCTGTCCAGTCTCTTCTTAAAAGCCTCCAGATCACCCACAACTTCTGGAGGCAAGCTGTTCCATTGATTGCTTGCTCTGATGACAAATGACAGATGACAAAGATTTGAGACATTTCTACAAAATCAAGATCATCTATAAGGAACACACACACACACATTCATACATACACACAGAGACACTATTGATATATGGAGATCGAACAAATGAAAATTGCTTGATAATACGGAGGCAAAATTTTAAAGAGGTCAACACAGAAAAACAAAGGGAAATAATCAGTAAAATCTAAACTATAATTTGAGGGAAAATTGGTACAAAATATCTTTCAGATGTTATATAACTTATCACAATACAAAAATCACCTAGCAACAAATGTTGGAAGTGCTAAACAAAGAAGGAACATTTTATCACATCTGGTGGTCATGCAAAAAAAAAAAAAGTGTTTATGTATTTCCTTCTATTACACAAAGAAGTACATAAAAACATTCAGAAAAATGTAAACATAAAATGTGAACTGAAACCACAAATATTTATATTGGGAATAATTCTACAAAACAAATGAAAAGCATCATAATTTACAGACATATATATTGGTGGCTGGAAGAAAAAAATTGGCCCAACAATGGAAAAGTGAAACTTTGGCAATGATGCAAGATTGGGGGATTAAAAGTGGAGAATATGCAGTAATTATTACCCAAAACCCTTACCAGAAATTTATTTTTACTATTTATCAAAAAGTCATTATGTAAATATCCATGTTGTGATTGGGTAACAGGTTTGCATGTTATTACTCCCCTCAAAAATCCACTTTTATCTAACTTGGAGTAATTTACCAACATTTGGAAAAAAAACATTTAGTCCCTACAGAATACTTCAAGAATACTTTACAAGATTTAAAAGATATATAGTATACTACTCTTTAAAACAACTGATTTTTTTTTAAAGTTGAATTAAGTTATCCACCAATTTTCCTCCATCTGGTACAGGTAGTCCTTGACTTATGAGTTAATGGAGCCTGCCCATTAGGTCATAAGTCATAAAGTGGATCACCACATGTCCAGACCTGTTTTTACAACCTTTTTTGTAAAAAGGTGATTAAGTGAATGTGGTAGCCATAAAGTGAACGTGCTGATTGTATAGTGCAGGCGTCTGCAACCTTGACAACTTTAAGACTTGTGGACTTCAATTCCCAGAATTCCTCAGCCAGCATAGCTGGGATAGGCAGATGTGGATATTTGATGATGTTACAGATACCAATCTGTTACAAATACCAATCCAATCAATCTAATCCAATCCAATGTGGGCCAATTGCTGAGTGCCTGACATGCAGGGTGGGGCATCCATCAGACCTTTGGAACTAAATTATAAATACCTGGGAGGGGGGGGAGGTTAGTCTGTCGTAACTTTAAACAGTCTCTAAGTGACTACCTGTACTCTGTATGTAGAAGACAACTACTCCTGTGGGTTGGTCTAGAGAACCATATGGTCTAACACTTTCATTTGTGAGTGTGGCAACTTTGACTAGCCATTAAAGACTTGCAGCTGAATGCATCTGATGGGCATCTGGTTAAAGGTAGCCAGGCTTTACATATTAGCTAAGAAGATTTATTTCAAATCAAATAACGTTACAGTAACTCTACCTGAAAATAAACACTATACTTTTTTATTATAAAACAATCTTTCTATAGATTAGGCCTTTGTCACTGAAAAATTATATACGTATGTTGTTATTCCTTTCCCAAAAATCAGTTTTGTTTTACAGTATGTTCCTGCTTGAAGTTTGCAGTAATAGTGCGGAATGGCAGCTCTTAAGCTGTAAAGTTCTACAAGTTTTAGGATTTGACATACCACGTTCTTCACAGTGTCAACGTTCGGCTTCAGCTGATAATTAAATAAATATATTGGTGGTACTTATTTTCCCTTTATACAGGTGCTTGAGTCACCTGTCTTCTTAATGACTTACCTTGATGTTTTTGTCACTAAGTGCTTTATGAGGCCTTCAGGTTAAGCACCTAATTAACTCACATCCATTAAAACCCATGGTGGTATAAAAAATGTGCTCTTTGGTTGGCTTCTGCCCAAGTTCTCTTATTTGTGGCAACTGTAAACCAGCTTTTTCGCTGATCCCAGGATAGATCTTTTATTCTTCATCTTAGATGCCAATCCAGAAAGCTACATAGATTCCAAGTATTCTAGTGGATTAATAAGGTAGATATACAATCATGTGTGGAATTGACATTATTAATAGTATGTAATGTTATTGTTGTTGTGGCTGTGTTCCTGTTGATGAATACATATTCTTGTCTATACTATTGATCACTTCCTAGACTGAATAACAGGGACCTTGGAGGTCTTCTAGTCCAATACCCTGCTCAAGCAGGAGACCCTATACAAATGGCTGTCCAATCTCTTCTTGAAAACCTCGAGTGATGGAGCACCCACAACTTCTGAAGGCAACTCGTTCCACTGATTAATTGTTCTGTCAGGAAATTTCTCCTTAGTTGTAAGTTAGTTCTCTCCTTGCTTAATTTGGATCAATTAATCAATGGGTCAGTTGGATCAGCTGATTAGACTGCATCAATTCTACCATCGGAAAAAAGGTTATATTTCTTCATATTTAAGTAACTTTCCATTCTGAAACCATAACTATTATTACGAGTCTTGAAGAAGGGAAAAAATAGCATTTTGGAATTATCGCTGCCCATATCCTGTTTACTTCTTAGCCAGGGTTAGATAATGCATGCCTTCCTTTATTCCTAATGCTTTAAATAATAGGGAAAACATTTTGAGTCATGACTGGGAAGAACCAGAATTAGAATCGAAGAACATCACTAATCAATAGATCAACCTTGGTTACCAAAATGTCTAACGTTTCAAAAACTATAATTTACTATAAATTATACATCTTTCCTGCTTAATTCTTCAGTTACCAGATAATACTAGGACTGTGCTTGCTGGCTAGGCCCCAGAAACTCCCCCCTCCCCCCCCCTGACATCCACCCCTGACTGTGTCTTGGCTAGCCAAGTATTTAGCAATAATGTGAAAGGGCCCTATTTATGATGCATGCGTTCTCCTAGGTTGTTCTCTTGGAAACCCTGATTAAGCTACAGAAGACATTAAAATACTGAAGACATCTGTGTGTGTTCAGTCAGAGAAATGTGGGACATTTAGCAATGGTGTGTAAGATTCCTCTGTTCTGCTATATTAGGGAGATATTAACTACTTAGAAAGTTATGGAAGATTCTGAGTTTCCTCATCAGTTTAAGAAAACCCATGTTAATTATTGCATTTTTCTCATTACAATAATTCCATTGTGCTGGAATTTGGTATGTTTGTGGGACTTAGATTTCTTCATCCTTTCAAGCAAAAATGCTTTCCATTATACTCTTATATCTGGCTTCAACCTATGCTAGAGATCAGAGGCATGCTTCTTTAAGTTCAAATTTAAATTGTACCCTAAGACAAGAGGTCCCCAATCTTTTGGGCACCAGGGACCGGTTCCGTGGAGACAGGTTTTTTCGCGGACCGGAGGGGGCGTGGTTTTGCGTGCTGCCTGCATCGTGCAGATGGGGCTTCGCTTGTTTGCACGGACTGGTTTCTGGTATGCCATGGATCGGTACCGGTCCATGGACCAGGGGTTGGGGACCCCTGCCCTAAGACATAAGAGAAATTATCCACAGACCCAGAAATTCCCTAAATAGAGATTTTTCTTCAATTCTTTTTGAAGTCTATGTGCCAAGTTTAAATACAGGCATTGACCAAAAAAAAATAATTATACAATATCATCTAAATTAATATAGAAGCTTTGGCTGTCTTATTAACATTTCATTCTGTTAACTTCTATCACTCAGTAGACTTAAAAGTTCAGATAAAGTTATAATGCAATTATACTCTTTAACATTAGTTGGTGGCATTTGAAGTCTGACTACTTCTTGTTTCGTATTTTCTCTTTGTGTTCAGCATTTTCTTCTGCAAAATTAATTTACCTTTCTGTTTTAAATTTAGTCTCGCCTCCAGCTGAGAAACATTTGACTTAAAAAAAGAAGACTTTGTGGGAGAGCCCTCTATGTTACTAATTAAGCATATTTATTAGAAAATGAAAGTTAAAAGAGGCTTCATTGTGGATGAAAGTAAATTGAACTCCATAGCCGACTGACAATTTATATTGTTAAATGGGCGGAATATTGAAATCAAAATTCACTGTTAGGAGATAAGAGGTTTTAGATCTGTTCAGCAGAGCTTATGATTGGTTATTTTTCATGTTCCAGGGGCATATGAAGCCTCTCTAAAACTCTTCAACTCACTGGACTAAGCTGTGTTGCAAATATCTAATGCAAGCTTTTTTCCTGAAGAGGTGTCTCACAAACTAAAGTGCACAAAGGAGGTCTATGATGAATTTTTGGTCAAATTCTGAGTAATTTAGGAGTAAAGCTATGCGAAATATAAGTCTGTTTCAGTTTAGGGATATATAAACATTGTCCTTTCAAAGCAAGAGAACTTTCCTTTAAAAAAAACTTTGGTTTTTGGTTTGTACGGGTAGTTCTTGACTTACGACTGGCCACTTAGTGAATGTTTAAAGTTATGACGGACCTTCCTTATGACCCGAATTCAAAGTTCTGATGGCTGTGTCACGTGATTGCACTTCAGGTGCATGGCAACAGGGCTGCATTTACAGCTCTTTGCAGCATCCCACCGTCACATGACTGCATTTTATGACGGTGTTACAAAAACTGGCATTTACTTTCAGTTTTTGTCAAAACTGGCCTGTAGTGAACCATTGGGTGATTTACAACTGTCCTGAGTTACGACCGTGATGGGCAATATCCATTATGGTTGTAACTCTAAAGACTTGCAACCATTTGTTTAGTGACTGTTCAAAATTACAACAGCACTGAAGAAAGTGACTTACGGCAGTCACTTTCAACTTACAACTGTTGCAGCATCCCCCTGGTCACCTGATCAATATTCAGAAACTTGGCAGCTGGCATGTATTTATGACGGTTGCAGTGTCCTGGGGTCATGTGATCATCTTTTTTTACCTTCTGACAACCAACAGCCATATTACTAACTTAAGAACTGCAGTGATTCACTTAACAACTGTGGCATGTAAGGTTGTAACATGGGACAAAACTCCCTTAACAACTGCCTTGCTTAGCAATAGAAATTTTTGACTCAGTTGTGGTTGTAAGTTGAGGACTACCTATATTCATTTTCTGCAATGATACCTCATAGTTTTGTGTCTCAGAATTGTTACATCATATCCTGTATCTGGGTTTAATTCCATAGGCAACTCTGACTAGTTGAGGAATGTGGAATATATATGGTATACCTTCATAATGTATTGTTAGAACTGAAGTTTGCCAGCCATGCAGGCTACAACTGTGGTTTCTTCCTTGTGCTGAGGCAGAAATTTAATTATATGATCATTTATAGCCTAGTCAGATTGGTGTGCATGCTGGTGTCAGCCATCAGAGGAAATTCATGAAGCCTTTCCCGTACTTTAAAGGAATGAACATTTCATCCGCTTTCTGAACTGTCTTGAAAAGTCTTTGACAGAAGAAAACTGCAATTACATGCAGATACATACAACACTGTTGTGATGTCTTTCTCAAACATAATGATTAGTATTCACAACAACATTTTTATAACTGGTGATGCTTGTAAGAAACTATAATGTTTCATGCCATCATTGTGCAAGTGACAATGTCATAATTGCATCATGGTATCTGCATTTGTGTGAGGATGATGATGTCATGGTGCAGAGGTTATCATTTATTCCACACTTTGCTTCTCTTATAGACCCCATGAATATAACTTTGGCCTTTATAACCAGCTGTCATTTCTGACAGAGCTAGTGGGAAAAAAGTAGTGGAGATGAGATCTGGTTTACGACTATTTTAGTAAGGTTTTCTTCCTTTCTTTTTTCTCTTACTATTTATAAATAACATTATAGTAGAGATGATGGCACTAAACTGAAAGATTTATACTTTATTTCATATAAAATAACTCAATGTATTTTATCGGGTATGGTTTATCTTTAATAGTGAGCATAAATTGTATGAATTCAGTAAATTTTGTTGTCCACTGATTGATGTTATCTTTTCTGAAAATATACTGTTGTTTTAAATTAATAAACATTTAAGAAGGGAAAATAGAGACCCATTTAAAATCAAACTCTAGATCAATTTTTTCACCGGACTGTAAAATATGGCAAATTCAGATATATTATTGTTTCATACCACCAATTGTAAAGTTGCGGATTTACCCTGCTTTTCTTCAGCAAAAGAAAAAAAAAAACAGAATAGTGATTTCCTTGTCTTTTCTTCAAAAGAATCAGTTGCCATCTGGAGTAAACATTTAGTATACTTGCTTGGCCATCTTCATTTCTGATCACTATCATGAATGTTCGTCTTGAGAGCCTATATAAAGTAATGGCCTAAGGGGTTGGTGTGGGTCTGCATTCATCCAGGAAAATCAGTGAATGTCTTTGAATCAGCTGAAGACTCTCAAGCCATTTCATCTTGTAGGCTAAGAGGTGTGGTACCTCAGTGGCTTAAAGATATTGGAGATGGTCTCTATTCTAGCAGTTCAAGTCCCAGCACCATGTGGCAGAATAAGCTCCCATCGCTTGCCTTAGCTTCTGCCCACCTAGCAGTTTGAAAGCATACTGTATGCAAGTAGATAAATAGGTACCACTTCAGTGGGATAGATGGTGGCGTTTCATTTGGACGGTTGGACTCCTGCTGATGCTGGGCCTGCCCAGATGCAATGCTGACTGTGAGGTGATATTGGTGGTGAGAGAAGGCCCCAGATGCTGCTGCAGGATGCTGCTCATCTTTCTGGTGCAGAGCTAGTTCACTCCTTAGTACTACTCTGTACTAATATTGTTCTCTTCTCACAAGACCCAGAAGAGCTAGAAAGACACATAAAAGAGCTGCACAAAGCAGGAGAACCATTTGGCTTAAAAATAGCCAGGTTATGTTTAATAAATTCACCAAAGAAAGAAAAAAATATATCTGGAGAAGAACTAGAAGTAGTAGACCAATACAGGTACCTTGGCCAATGAAAGGGGATACAATAAAGGAAATTGAATGGTGTGTCAAATGTGGTTGTCAAGCATTCGGCAAGCTAAGCATAATTTTCAAGAACAACCTTCCCCCTATGCCTGAAGAGAAAGGTTTTCGATCGGTGTGTGCTACCTGCTCTAACATATCCACGTGAAACATGGACACTAACCTCACAATTGATACAAAAGCTATGAGTGGCACAAAGAGCCATGGAAAGATACATGCTCGGCATTACAAAATAAGAGAGAAAGACCCACACATGGATTAGAGAACAAACGAAAGTATATGATATCATCAAGAGAGTAAAAGAATTGATATGGAAATGGGCTGATCACATAGCAAGAAGAACTGATGGCAGGTGGACCAAAGCAGTCATTGAATGGATCCCACTCAATGATAACAAGTGTCCACGAAAGAGACCTAAAGCAAGATGGATCAACAACATTAGCAAGTATTGCGGGCCCAATTGGCAAACGAAAGCTAGGACCAGGGTGGGATTCAGCCAGTTAGCTAAATTTTGCTGAGTTCGGAGAACCAGCTGAATGCACACTGCTTCCGGCAGCCCAGTCTAGGCCTCAGAGGCCTGGAGGAGGCCTCCCAGGCCTAGCACGGCCTGCCGGAAGTGCATGGATGCCACTTCTAGAAGTCTGTTCTAGGCCTTGGAGGCCTGGAGGAGGCCTCCTAGGCCTAAAATGACCCGCTGGAAGTGCGTGGATGCCACTTCCGGAAGTTCGTTCTAGGCCTCGAAGGCCCAGGCCTGCATCCAATAAGAGAACCATTGTTCAGGTATTTGAATCCCACCACTGCTTAGGACCATATTGGTTGGAAACATGTGGAAGAGGCCTTTATCCTGCAATGGATAGGCAATGGCTAAAATGATGATGATGATGATGATGACGACGACTAACATTGTAGTCTCGTGGCTAATTGTAACATCGCCATTCACTAAATAAACAAACCTTATAGGCTTGCAGTTGTAGAGAGAAAATGAAAAGGAATCCTTTTTGTAAGCAGTCTTGAACTCTTAGAGCAAAAATGGGATATCAGTCTATTTTTTTTTCTGGTGCCTACCTTTGAACTTATTCTTTCAATATCATATTTAATTCTACCAGAACTTTAGATATCTCTTTACCATCTCTTTCTCTCTCCCTGATTTACATAGCCATTATAGAGCCTTTGATTAAGATGGGCAGCTATAGAAGTTGAATGGATGAAGGAATGAATGAACAAATAAATAAATAGCAGCAATCAGGAATGCATGAGGTGCTATTGCAAATAGCAATAAAAACAGCAAGAAAGATAAAACCATTTCAAAAATCCCTGGCACCTTTCCAAATTATCCCTGCCTCCATTAACAAACAACTTTATTGGCTTCCAGTGTCACTCCAACTCAAGCTTTCATGTCCCTTATTATTTATTTTAGCTTTCTTATTATTTAAGTATCCACTCATTTCTAATTCAGAAGGAAGCCAGAAGTGTAACTTCAGTATTCACAAATCTACCACTTTAGTCCACTGATCCTGGAAAACTCTGTGCATTTGACCTGCCCAGATGAAATATGGAGACAATTGTAAAGTTACATGAAAAAAGCATTTCCTACTTCCTGAGAACATCAACGTAACATCTCCTTGATTTTCTGGAGTTTCTTGTGTAGCATCCATGAGCCACAGAATTTCCATAGGGAATTCTCTTGACACTCCCTAAACCATTGCCTCACTCTATTTTTTAAAGATTATTTTAAATTGAAATCAGTTCAAAAGGAAGATGACATGTTGCAAAGGACTAGAACACAGGTCCCCAACCCCCGGTCCATGGACTGGCACTGGGTCACTGCATGCCAGAAACCGGTACGCGCAAACAAGCAAAGCCCCATCCGCGGGATGCAGGCAGAATATGGAGCCACGCCCCCTCCGGTCCACAGAAAAACCTCTCTCCATGGAACCAGTCCCTGTTGCCCAAAGGTTTGGGGATCTCTGGACTAGAATAATGTTTCCCCCCCCCCGTTAATAGTTTGGATTCCCCATTTTCCACACAGTCATTCTTAGACAATAAACAGTATCTGTAGCCCAGTTCTGAGTACAGAGAAAACTCAGAGAGAAACATCAATTTGGTTTCAAGTAGATGGATACTCTGTGAATAGCCATGCCCACTGAGTGCCAGTATATGGTGTAGTGGTTAAGGCCACAGGCTAGAAACTGAGTTCTAGTTCTGTCTTCGGCATAAAGCCAGCTGGATGAACTTGGGCTGGCCACTCTCTCATAGCACTAGGAAGAAAGTGGCAGTGATAAACCACACCTTTTAAAGAAAACTGCAGGGACTTCACTAGGTTAACCATTTTTTTATGGAAACCATGTTTTTTTGAGTACCAAAAGATGCTTACAAAATTCTTTCGAAATTTCAAAAGATTTAGTGTAAATCAAAACAGAGTGAGAAGTTTAAATGGTAGAACATCAAGAAAAAGTCCTGGAACTGATTATTTTCCAGTTAAGTCCAGTGTCAAATACCCACATATATTTCTTTGGCATGATTATAAATAATGGACTTGTTTATTTTATTTAATCAAGGCAGGGTTACAAGTTTACTGTTTCCTTTTCAAGCTTAATCTGTGGGTCTGATGCAGCTGTGCTATCATAAGCATTTTTAAGAAAGATAATTGGGAGAATAAAAACTCTGTGAAGTTGATAGAGGTTTGGGCACCAGAGGGAGCCACTTGCATACGTCTTGTTGGGATTTGTTTGTTTATTTTTGGATAGGTAACTTGTAAATAATAAACAACAAGCTATATTAAATAGGACTTTCCTTAAGCTTTCTAAGTCTAAATTTGCAGGCAAGAAAGCTGAATACTTAAATTAGTTAATATTTCATTAGGCAAATTATGGTCACTTCTCTGCTGCTGGAAGAAATCAGGAAATAGATGAGGGCTTAGATTCTGCAGATATTGGCTGTTTTTTTTTTTTTTAATCAGGCACAAGCAAGGCAGCAGCATTTTAATTTGTTTTAAACAGCGGTGCATGAAGAACCCCTTTGTGTTTTAAGAAGACCTAACCTCTATTAGAAGAGATGTGCTCTCTATTAAAATCAAACTCAACAAAGCCCTAAATATATGTGGCACAAATATGGTAAAGAAAGCGTTATAGCATATATAGCTGAGTAGTTTCAAGAGCGCTAAAGAGTCAAATGCATCTTTAGTTCAGGACAGTTTATGCAGCAAAGAGAGACAAGCAATGAAATTTAGCTAGGATTATATTCTCTAGGCTAAAGATTGCAAGTTGGAGTTGCTATATCTTAGGGCAGGGGTCCCCAACCCTCGGTCCGTGGACCGGTACTGGGCCGCGGCATGCTAGCAACCGGTCTGCACTAACAAGCAAAGCCCCATCTGTGGGATGGAGGCAGCACACAAAACCACGCACTCTCCGGTCTGTGGAAAAACCTTTCTCCATGGAACCGGTCCCTGGTGCCCAAAAGGTTGGGGGCCTCTGTCTTAGGGTATTTTACTTGTAAAAATCCTTTCACATAACAAAACAGTATGTCAGATACAGGGCTAGGCTGACTCTTTCTTCATGGGGTACTATTTTTATGTAGATAAGCAAACTGATTCTGATGTTCTTGGAACATGCACACAACTACAATCCAAGCCAGGTTTTACTTTTTTTTTTTTGATTGTTAAAATTGTTCTTTATAGATTTGGAACAGGGAGAGAAAAAAGGGGTGGATCATCAAGTTTTGTCCTGAGCGATGGTGCTGAGAAAAACAACAACTCTGCACAACAACTCTTCTATGTGTTGCAATGACAGTAGAGACATATCCAAGGATTAGTGCTCTACCCAGAGTGCTTGTCCCATTTAAGATTTATCATACTTTCAAAAGAGCCATAAATCTCTGTGTTTAAGAAGCTCGTGTAACTCATGGCAGATGCTGTACTGTCTAATGGTCAGTCATTAAGTGGACAAATGCCTCTTGGAAGCCAGGTGCCTCTCTCTCATGTGGCCCAAGATAAAATGGGCATGGAAGAATTTGTAGCGTGGAGGAAAGTCTCTATAGGGCACGGGTGTCAAATTCGCAACGTCACGTGATATGTTGCAACGTATTATGACTCTTTTTGCATTGCCGGCAATGGGGTGGGCACGGCTTCAGTATGATGAAACCGGCCCGCGGGCCGGCAGTTTGACACCCCTGCTATAGGGAGTGTGGTGGGTGGATATGTTTACTGTAGCAGCCTAGATTAGTGAGTAGAGATTGGGCAGTCATCAAGTCCTTGATCATGTTATCCACATTGACATTGAGATGTTATAGATCATTCCTACAGCAAGACTTATGTTGGGACAGGTAGAAAGCACCAATTAGCAACTGAGTAGCTGAGGATGTCTTTGCAGTGGGTTGAGGATGAGATGAAGGTAAGATCATGACAATATGTCTTTTAAAATGCTTAGTAGGGGATCTTCATCCTGCAGTTAGCAGGATGTGAGGATGGGCTCTTAAAAGGGGACTGAACACATTCATGGAAGATCAGGCCAGTCTTGATGCTTGTTTGTTGCAAGCAGCCAACCTTAGATACCAATTAATACATAATAATAGTAGAGTACAATATCATTTCTCATCTATGCAGCTAAATCTGAGATTTGGCCATTGTGTCACTTAGAATAAGAGTTTAAGTGGATTTTATTTTGATTCAGCTCTTTGATTTGATTTGAGTTCTTATGTCAGTAGAATTTTAGAATAGGAAGGGGACTTAAATTAACCAAGGTTTAATTTGAAATAGGCTATTTGTAATTTGTAATTCTTAATAAAATTGATTGTAGTTTAAATGTAGAATCCTTCTAAAAACATGGCTACTGTTAACTGCTTCTGCCAGCTTTGGGTATTGGCTAATCTTAAATTGATATTAAAGTTTCCAACTCCTTGCTAGTTCACTGGAAATGGACTAGGAAGGGGAAACATGGTAAAACATGGTTTAGTGATACCTTTAGATAACCTTATTTCTAGAACCATTTCCCATTACGTTTCTCTGCTGGAGATGCTAATCAATTCACACTGTTCAGGAAGACTTCTGAGGCATTACTGGTTTAATTGCTTTTCAGTGTTGCCATACCAATGTCAACATAAGGAGAGGGGTCAGCTGCAAATTGAGTTGAAGAAATTTAGTAGATGTAAACTATTCGTATCTTTCCTTAAATCAAAAAGACTGCATTACATCCAGTGCATTCCAGGAAGATATAAAATGGGCTTTCCAATTATTAGATTAGAACAGTGATGGGAAACTTATGAAACATGTGTCAAACACCATTATGTTTTGGGTAACATGCCAGTATTCACCAACACCCAACAAAAATTATTCTTGAATGCATGCCCCATTCTCACACAATTTTTGGAGGTTGTGGAGGCCATATGAGAATGGAGCCTTTGGACTCTCCAAAAATGAGTTTGTTTTACTTGTATTTTGTTTTTGTAATTATTTGCATTTCTTTACATAAAATATATAGAACTACACATGATTAAATAAATCATTTATTTTTTAAACAAATGAATATGTAAAGAATTGTTTCTCTTTTGTTCTGGAGTGGTCGCGATAGAACATAGAATAACAGAGTTGGAAGGGACCTTGGAGGTCTTCTACTCCAACCCCCTGCTCAAGCAGAAGACCCTATACCATTCCAGACAAGTGGCTGTCCAATCTCTTCTTAAAAGCCTCCAGCAATGGGGTAACCACAGCTTCTGAAGACAAGGCATTTTACTGTTTAATTGTTCTCACCATTAGGAAATTTCTCCTTAGGTCTAGGTTACTTCTCTCCTTGATTAGTTTCCATCCATTAGTTTTTTGTCTTGCCCTCTGGTGCTTTGAAAAATAGATTTGACCTCATCTTCTTTGTGGTAGCCCCTCAAATATTAGAACATTGCTATCACGTCTCCCCTAGTCCTTCTGGTGGTGGTGACACTCCAGCAGAGTCAAGTTAGGCCTTTTCCAAATTTTGGACACAGTGAACCCAAATCCTCACCATCACTGAATTAGACTTTCACAACTGAAGATTTTTGCATGTATGTAAACTAAAGTTCTAATAATCAATTCTCCAGTAATGGCAAATAATAAACCTTGATGGGAATTGCTTCCTTTAGGCTTGGTTCTATCACTTGATGTTCTTCCTTTTAGCACTCATTCATCTGAAAAAAAATTTTCAAAGCAAATAGATGAGGCATTATACTTAAGGATTGGGGTGTTTGATCTTCCTCACCTGAATTATGCATTTTTAGATTCAGATATGGTATGACCTAATATAGCTGTACTGTCATTGATCACTCTATTTATAGAGGACATGGACAGAATTTCTACGTATGGTCTTCTCTTTGCTTTTTTCTCTCCTAACCTTTACTATTTGTGCTTTCAGTAGCATAGATCATAACTGATGCCTAGCTGAAATAATCCAGCATTCTTCAAGCATCCTGGTTATGTTATATTTGATAAGAGAAATCAGAATAGCCTAATTTATTTTCCGCAGCAAGATTGGAAATGGGCAGACATGCTTGCCTGTTTTGTATATTTGGACTAAATCAAGTATGAAATGCATTGCTTCCTCAAGTTATCCAAGTAATGCTGCCAGATGTCAGTAAATGGGATTGCAATCCTGTATCTGCTTTCTGAGGATAGGACTATTTAACTAGCTCCATAATTATTTCTGAGGGCTTATTTTTTTTTCATTCAGTTTTTCTTCAATATTTAAAACAGCAAACTCTTGAACTGCCAAAAAAAAGTCACTTAGCATTTCTAATCTGACCTATGCCAGTACTGACTCTGGAATTTATTCCATTAATTTATTAATCTATTCAAATCAAAGAACCTTCAAGTGTTGAGAGCAGTAGATGTATATATTTGTACATCAAGTATATACTTGATGTACATACACGTATATATATATATATATATATATATATATACACATACACATACACACACACACACACACACACATAAACACACATATATATACTTGATGTATATACATCTATGTATGTGTGTGTGTATATGTGTGTGTGTGTATACACACATACATATACACACATATACATACACATATATACACACATATACATATACATACATACATACATACATATAAGAATAACAGAGTTGGAAGGGACCTTGGAGATCTTCTAGTCCAGAGGTGTCAAACTGCCGGCCTATGGGCCGGTCGCATCATGTGGAGGCCACGCCCAACCCAGCTCTGGCAATGCAAAAAAAGTCGCGATACGTTGCGACACGTCACGTGACGTGGTGAGTTTGACACCCGTGTTCTAGTCCAACCCCTTGCTCAGGCAGGAAACCCTATACCAGTGGCTCCCAACCTTTTGGGCACCAGGGACTGGTTTCGTGGAGAGAGTTTTTTCCATGGACTGGAGGGGGTGTCGTTTCACATGCTGCCTGCGTCCCATGGATGGGGCTTCGCTTGTTTGCACGGGCCGGTTTCTGGCATGCTGCGGCCCAGTCCCGATCCACAGACTGGTGGTTGGGGACTCCTGCCTTATACCATTTCAGACAAATGGCTGTCCAGTCTCTTCTTAAAAACTTCCAGTGTTGGAGAATTCACAACTTTTGAAGGCAGGTTGTTCCAATGGTTAATTGTTCTAACTATCAGAACATTTTTCCTTAGTTCTAGGTTGCTTCTCTCTTTGATTAATTTCGATCCATTGCTTCTTGTCCTGCCTTCAGGTGCTTTGGAGAATAGTTTGACTCCCTCTTCTTTGTGGCAGCCCCTTAGATATTGGAATACTGCAATCATGTCATCCCTACTCCTTCTTTTCATTAAACTGAAACCAGCAACCATTCTTTATATGTTTATAAACAAGTTCTTCATATGTATATACACACAAACACACATGCACACAAACGCTAAAATCTATAAATAAAATAAATTTTATTTATTACTCCACATTCCTTTTTTCTGGTCACTACTAAAAATTGGGACTTTTTTGAGATAAAGCTGATTACTCAATTTGAAGTTTAAAGTTTAAATTGTTATTGCTTTTTAATTAATAACAAAAAAAGAAAAACAAAACATAAAGATAATAATGATGGAGATACATTGTTAAAGAGAAGTGGAAAAACAGAACACATAAAAGTGCTAATCATACAATGCCTTTTTTGTCATTTTTTCCCACTTTTCCACTAAAGCACTTTTTAGGACTCAATTTAAACTTAAAAAGATAAATAGAGTTTGTCACCTGTGCTTACAACGCATTAATCATAATGCTTTAATTTAAAATCAAGGTTATCCATTCTTATACAAACACTGCAGCTGGGAACAGGGTTTAAGAATCAGTGCTGAAATTGTTCCATTCCATTCTTCAGAAAATGCCAGCAAATCTTTATGCCTTTGACAGTGCCAAATCAACTCTTTTGTGAACAGATAGTCCTTGACATATGGTCACTATTGAGACCAGAATTTCCATTGCTAAGCAAGGGAGTTGTTAAGTGAGGTGTGCTCAATTTTATGAGCTTTTTTGCCACAGTTGTTAAGTGAATCACTGCAGTTAAGTTAATCAGGCAGTCGTTAAGCAAATTCAGCTTCCCCCATTGACTATGCTTGTTGGAAGCCAGCTGGAAAGATCACAAATGAGATGGTATAGGTTCTCCTGCTTGAGCAGGGGGCTGGACTAGAAGACCTCCAAGGTCTCTTCCATATTCTATTCTATTCTATTCTATTCTATTCTATTCTATTCTATTCTATTCTATTCTATTCTATTCTATAGTGATCACATGAACTTGGGATTCTGTAACTGGTGTGTGCGTGTGTGCATGTGTGTGTTTGTGTGTGTACACATACACATACATATACACTGCATATACAGCACCTGAATTTTGGTCACAAGACCATGGGAATTCTGCAATAGATATAAGTGCGAGGACAAGTTGTAAATCACTTTCTTCAGTGCCATTGTAAATTTGAATGGTTGTAAGTTGAGGACTACCCATATTACTCACCGTGTATACTTTCTCTTTGTCCCCCTACTTGGCTAGTCACAACCCCAAATCCTGGATGGGTCACTCAGACGCTGATGGGTTTTTTTTTGTTTTTTGTTTACTACTATGTTTGACTTCAGAATCTGCACTTTGCTTAGGTTTATGATCAGAGCTAATATTTATTTATTTAGCGTATGGCGATCTTACATTAGCCCAGAGACGACAGTGTTAGCACAAAGTAGTTTTCAGCTGCTGACGATTGCTAGTCCATTCGGTTCATGCTCGTGTGCTTTCCATACCCATTGTGTACCACAGAGGGCCACTAGCTGCACACAACGGCATTCTGCAGTGTCATCTGGTGCTTCTCTCTCCACTGATGTCACCTTGTGCTCAGGCGTCGCCTGAGAAGGTCCGACGCCTTCTGGATTCACACTATTGCACAAAGCACTGTTATCTTCCCACCAAAAGAGTACCTATTTATCTACTTGCATGTAGCTTGCTTTCGAACTGCCAGGTTGGCAGAAGCTGAGGCAGATGACGGGAGCTCACTCTGCCACATTTCTAGGACTTGAACCACTTGACCTTCTCCAGCGTCATTAAACTGCTGAGCTACTGCACTTCTGTGAGGGTATTATTCCATACTGTAAAGGAATATGGGGTGACATTGGAGAAGGGGATAGGGAGGGGGGGGAGGAAGGAAGGAGGGAGCCGTTAAAGAGAACAGAAAGAAATTGCACAGTCATTAGAGGGCATTATAAAAATGAAACTCAAAAATTCTACCTTGGTTTTGTTCGACAGAAGATGCAATAGAGGAGAACTTGTCAGGCTTTCAAGATTCTGTTCTTTTAATTTAGTACAATAAACAGCATTCTGGGAATCTGCATGCCTGTATCTTGACCTGGCTTACTTTGGAGAGCTACACAGTGCATCAGCATGGACGGAGATACACAGACACTTAATAATTAAATGTCTTGAAATGCTACTAATCTTAAATGAATGGTTGTGTAGAGAAGAAAAGCAGCTTTAATTAAGTAATTTTAATTAAGTAATTTACAAACACTTCTGGCAAGCATGCATTGTACAACTTCAAGCGGGTGGATTTTAGGAAAAACCGTTTGGATTTGAATTTTTAAAAAGTTTGAATGACATGAGTAAAATATATCATCATTTCCGTAATGTGAACAGTACAGGTCTGCAGAAATTTCAAATTCAAGATGTTTTGAGTTTGAAAGAGCTGTTCTGATGTAGCCAGTTCTGAATTCTGACCATATCTTGCCACATTCTGCAATGGTCAAAGTAGCATTGTAACCTTTTTCAGAAAGCTCAACATTTTTCATACCGCTGGGAAGCAGCACTGAGTATTTTTAAGATATTTTTGCATTTTTCCTCTCATAAATGTGATTAAATGGTCCTGATAAAACTTGGAGAACCTTCCTTCCTTCCTTCCTTCCTTCCTTCCTTCCTTCCTTCCTTCCTTCCTTCCTTCCTTCCTTCCTTCCTTCCATCCATCCATCCATCCATCCATCCATCCATCCATCTATCCCAGATTAATCAAAAAGAACACAGATGCACAAAACCCAACACCCAGGTAAATAGGAATCAGCATCAGATAAAAATAATAAAAGAAGAAACAATACACCACCCCAAAACAAGCAATCCCCAATCAAGGCTGGTAGGACAAATTGCCATATCTAAACAGTTAGCAAGCTCTTCTTTCTCATGCACTAACCCGGAAGAGAAGCAAAGTGGAGAACACCAAGAAACAAGGTCCTTTTGAATGCAGAAAAGCAGCTTTGAATATTTGGACTATGGCTGTTTCCAGTTGGATTGCTTGGGATAGTGTAGGTTGCTTCGCCTACAGTATGTATATCATTTTTATATTATGTAAATAAATTATTGAATGAAGTGTCAAGTTCCAAAATAGATGTGAGAAGAGTTGCTTTAGTATGCAGCTTCTTTTGAAGGACATCACTTAGTCACTTTAAAAGAGAATATTTAACACATTTCTCCAGATTTGTGGGTTGTTTTTTTTTAAACTTAATCTTATTTAAATCCCCTTAATACCCAAGTACCAAACCTCTGCTCACCAAATCAGGATGGTTGCAATACTAGAGCACATTTTCATGAATGAAATATATCAACCTAAACTTCTGATAGTGACATGAAAGGAAGATCACAGAAGCCATGATTCTAAAACTACAAGCATGGAAACATCGTAAGCAGGACCTTCTTCTAAAACAGCTCCCAATTGCTGATGTTGGCAGGATATAGCAGGAACGTGGCATACGTTGGGTAGAACTGCCATGTTCATCAACAGCTGACATAAGCTAAGTCACTCTATTCGTTTATCTGGCTCACACTCATCTTCTCTTGAGCCAGGACAGCAGATACTCAGGTAGCACTTTTTGAGAAGTTCTATGGTAGGAAGGAGGCCATGACTTTTTGTAGATGGAGGTCTGCGTTTGAGTTTTGTGTGTCATTCCAAGGTGTGTAATTCCCAATAAGCAGTGAGTTGGTTACGGGAGGAAAGCTGAATTCTCATTTCCTTGACATGAACTATATTTCATTTTAACTCAACATGGTTGTGATCATCTCCAATTATATGCCTTTAATTGTTTCTCTTTCCTCTAAAATTACAATATAATGAGCATGGAGGTTTCAGAGAATCATACCCCAGACTGGGAGCCCCATGTGTCGCGTATAGGTGCAGGTGGCAACTTTTGATCTATTACCTAATCCATTTAATTGGCCATTGGGGATTCTTTGAAATTGAAAAATTAAATTCAGTTCAATGATATGCATGTACTCTATTGTTGGAATACGGCACTTTTCCCTAGCAGAGTATTAGTTCTCCTAGAGGAGTTGGTTGGTGGCTGATGTTCTTAAAATCTGTAATGTATCTAAATTAGCCCTGAGACAGAATGCTAGCAGTGCAGTTCTTGCAGAGATACAATAACTCTGAAAACTCAAGAAAGGAAGGTGTTAATAAGCAATTCTTAATAGGCTGCTGCCTTGGTGAGAAAACGGTGGGGCTCTGAATCATTTCTTCTTTCTGCTTCAGACAACTGAAATTGGAATGGCTATGGGAATGTGACACTCAAGAGGAATAAAAAAGCGGGTGAATAGTTCTTTAAAACATATTGATTTAACAGATCTGCTCCTCCGGATGACAAGTTCGTGGATTTTAAACAAATTGTATTCAGTCAGCTCACCACTGAAATTTGGTTATGAGCTGTTCAAGTGCTCACTACAAGCCATCATGTTCCGAGTGAAACCCGCCTATATGTTATAGTAATGACTGTTTGGGGGATGTTTAATAGGGATAGATAAAAGGCTAGAGAGAAAGAGACGGCAAATCCACAAGGTAAGAAAAACTGTACAAGAAAGAGCTGAATTCAGTCAGAATAGAATAGAGCTGGAAGGGACCATGGAGGTCTTCTAGTCCAGCCCCTACTCAAGCAGGAGAACCTAAACCTTTCAGACAAGTCTAGTCTCTTCTTAAAAACCTCCAGTGATGGAGCGCCCACGATTTCTGAAGGCAAGCTGTTCCACTGGTTAATTGTCCTCACTGTTAGGAAGTTTCCCCTTAATTCCAGGTTGCTTCTCTCTTTGGTCAATTTCCAACCATTGTTTCTTGTCCTGCCCTCTGGTGCTTTGGAGAATAATTTGACCCCCTCTTCTTTGTGGTAACCCCTCAAATACTGGAATACTACTATCATGTCACCCTATTTCTTCTTTTCTGTAGTCCAGTTCCTGCAGCCCAATTCCTGCAGCCGTTCTTCATATGTTTTAGTCTCCAGGCCTTTGATCATCTTAGTTCCTCTTCTCTGAATTTTTTCCAAAGTCTCAACATCTTTTTTGTAGTATGGTGACCAAAATTGGTTGCAGTATTCCAGGTGTGGTCTTATTAGGGTTTTATAAAGCGGTACTAATACTTCACATGATCTTGATTCTATGCCTCTGTTTATACAACCCAGGATTGTATTACCTTGTTTGGCTGCTGCTACACACTGCTGGCTCACTTTGCATAAATGGGTGCTTGGTTGAAGGCCCTGGAATTCTCTGATGATCTCTCTTCCAAGTACCAACCAGACCTGAACCCAGTCATCTTAATCCAGACAAGATCAGCTATGTTCTGCCATCCACTGATAAGAATTAGATTGTTTTAATTAAATGGAATTAAATGGAAAGCTGACATTCTATAAAAGCAAGGTAGGGTGAGCTGCAAAAATCAGGGAACCAATAGATGTCATCAGTGAAAGAAAAAAGAGTCGAACCCTTCCCTGCCATCTAGTGCTCATCCAGACTTTTGCAATATATGTACAGCAGTCCTCATCCTCCAGTGCTATCTGTTTCCAATAATACATCTAGATTGTCCAATGATCCTTAGGGATTCTTGGAAACTCAAAATAATAAATAGTTGCAATCTAGTGCTTTGATACTATGGCTGACCAAACTAACAATCCCAAGGGACAGGCTTGAGTGATGGCAGTTTGCTTAGTAAATTGGTAGTTATGGGCCTGGCGATGCCTAACAGGGCAGCATTCTACGAATGGTTAAGGCACCAGGCTAGAAAGTAGGAGACCATAACGTTTAGTTCCACCTTAACCATGAAAGCCAGCTGGGTGTTTTTGGGTCAATCACCAGGAGACTGTGAGTTCTAGTCCCACCTTAGGCATGAAAGCCAATTGGGTGACTTTGGGCCACTCACTGTCTCTCTCAGCCCAACTCATTTTATAGGTTTGTGGGTAAAATAGGAGGAGGATGGTGGTTGGATATGTTCACTGCCTTGAGTTATTTGAAAAAATAATAAAAGCGGGACACAAATAAATAAAAATAAATGTTAAAAATTGGGGAAGGGCCGTGATGGAAGCTATCTGTGATAGCTGGACCCATAGCATGTTCTAACATTTAGAATATGCCCATTGATACAAAAAATATTGAGGACTCTACTTAGAGTTATAGTAATGTGTTCTGGTTATCCTTCAGACATGAAGTTATATAACACAAGATTTTCCCTTCTGATTCTGTGAAATTATTTGAAACTAATTCTAGACTTAAAAAAAAAAATCCTGTGCTTTCCTCTGAAATCAATTGAAAAGCTAGGTAGGTTTCCTCTACCAGACTACTTACTTGTTTTTCTAGCTCATCAACTTTGGAGCAAAAACTGGAAGAAAAAAAAATAAAAAGTGGACGATGTTATAAATAGTACAAAAGTGTTTTCATGCTTCCTGGGCAAAAAATTAAAACTACTAATACATTGTAATAGCTTTTTGATGAACTCCTTGGCATCAGGAGTAAGATTTTACATGGTTGCAAAATTCTCTTTCCAGCAATAAAAATATCCCAAACCACATGTCTCAGTGTAATTAAATTTAGTTATCTTCACTGAACATGTTTTTGTTGTGATATGTCCAGATTGGATTTATCTCTAAAATGGGCAGAAGAAAGAAAGGTTAAACAGCAACTTCTCTGGTTTTCTTGCAAAAAAATCCAAAATCTGGAGGTTGACACCTTCTAGTATTGGATAAATAACATAAGATTCCCAACTTATACCCCAACTGTTTCTCACTATGGCCCACTTTATGGGCTTCATGCACATAGCTTAAAAATGCAAATTATAGCCTCTCCTCCAGTTATTAGCTGAAGGGTTAAGGTTATGAAATATTAGCAAATGAATTTTAGCAATAGATAGGTAAGGAATAGTTCAGTTTGGAACTGACTTAAGAAATGGGAAAATAGATCTTCAAACATGAGAAGATGCAAGATCATGTTGCATCAGCAGCAGTCTCTCTGTCTCTCTGTCTCTCTCTCTCTCTCTCTCTCTGTCTGTCTCTCTCTCTCTCTACCTACCTACCTACCTACCTACCTACCTACCTACCTACCTACCTACCTACCTACCTACCTACCTACCTACCTACCTATCTATCTATCTATCTATCTATCTATCTATCTATCTATCTATCTATCTATCTATCTATCTATCTATCTATCTATCTATCTATCTATCTATCTATCTATCTATCATCTAATTTGTATGCCTCCAAATGCCTAACAAATCTGGCCTCACATAGTATGTTAAAGCAATACAAGAAAGTTACAAGTTTATGTTTCAGGAAGCTTGCAATCTAAATTTACAGTCACAGATAATAAATCAGTAGAGAGAGCAGAGGAAATAAATGAAACAAGAAATAAATGGGAATGTTGAAAAATGTATGGATTTTGTATACGTTAAGCTATAATGAGAGGTAGCCCAATGTCTGTCCGAAATACCAGTTTGAAAGAAAGTGAAGAAAGAAAGGATGGGCTCTTCCCCAGGAGTCTGACATGAGTTCTGAAAAGGGGGCCCATTTATCATTCGTTTTCTAACGATGTTTACAACATTCAGATCCGTATGAGACAAAAACGGAAATAATGCGGCCAATCAAATGAACCTTAGTATTTTGTTCAATCCCCGTATAAGGAAAAATAGACCTGATTCCCAGACTAACATGTGGATTTGAGGCACTAGCGTTGCTCTCTGAATTTTGATACAAGTAGTCCTCGAAATTTTGATACAAGTGATTTACAACTAGTCCTCGAACTTTAAGCTATTGCAGCATCCCCATGATCACATGATCAAAATTAGGGTCCTTGGCCACACTAGCATATTTACGAATAGAGGTAGTCCTCGACTTACAACAGTTCATTTGGTGACCATTCAGAGTTACAACGGCACTGAAAATAGTGACTTATGACCATTTTTCACACTTATGACCGTTGCAGCATCCCCATGGCTACATGATCAGAATTCAGACGCTTGGCAACTGGTTCCCATTTGTGACGGTTGTCGTGTCCCGGGGTGATGTAATCAGGTTTTTTGCGCCCTTCTGACAAGCAAAGTCAATGGGGAAGCCAGATTCACTTAACAACCGTGTTACTAACTTAACTGCAACGATTCACTTAACAACCGTGGCAAGAAAAATTGTAAAATGGGGCAAAACTCACTTAATGTTTCACTTAGCAACATACATTTTGGGCTCATTTTTGGCCGTAACCCAAGGACTCCCTGTAGTTGTGATCACCATTTGCGACTTTTCCCGCTGGCTTCACTGATAAGTGAAGTCAATGGGGAAAGCTGGGTTTGCTTAACAGTCCATGTTGATTCACTTAATGATGTCAGCAAGAGCTTGTAAAATCAGGCACGGCCCACTTAATCCCTTCAATTAACGACAGACTTCCGGTCTTCTATGGTGCTTGTAAGTCGCAGACTCACAAGTACTCAGCTTTTGGCTCCAAAAAAAAAAAAAAAGAGTATAAGGATATCTATTTCAAAACA